>CM035164.1:48190471-48425471 GCA_020205615.1 Panax quinquefolius
TTACTGAGATTTTCATTTTTGTCCCAAAATGAGTGGCACAAGTACATGAATAGTAAATCCAAGCTAAATCACGTATTTCTCCAAAAGGCTAGAGTAGGTGATGATGGTAGAGCTTGTGGGTGGTTGACTAACCCTTGAATGACCATTGTTTCCATCCAAAACACCATGGATACTACCCTTTATGCACACCCTAAATTTAGTACAAGTTCTCTCTATAAATACAAGCCTAAATGCAGATTTTGTGATTGCTAGAAGTTACTTGATAGTCTAAATTGGAGAGTGTAAGTTGTTGAGCATTGTAGAAGCATATTCATTGAGTAGGAAGTCCAATTTAAGCTTAAGAAGGTATAATTTCTAATTATGTTCTTGAGATGGGTCTTGTTTGATTCTTGAAATTTCTTGAATTCATTTGGTGATTGATATGAATAATCATGTTATAAGGTATTTAGGAAGTTTACTAGCATGTATAAACACTTTAGTAAAGGTATGAAGCATGCTTGAATCATTGGAAACCAAGTTGGGAATTTTGGTGCAAAACAGAGCATCCATCGCTGCTCTGAACACGACTGTCATCTTGGTGCATACAGTTATCTTGGGGTGCAGTATGAGAGATCTGCACTACCACTGAGAACCAATTGTTGGTTTTTGTCTATGCTACAAGTTGAGAGCTTGATGTCATGACTTAAATATTTACATAAAAAGAGGTATAACATGAAATATAGGGTTTTCATATATAGTATGAGGTGTTCAACATAAATTGGTAAGAGATCTTTAACAAGAGCTCTAAGTCTTGAAAATAAACTTTGACAAAATTCATGTTCTGCAAATTAGGGGCTTAATAACTTATACACATGATTGGTTTTTACACATAGATGAGCACGCTATAGTGTACATAGTTCCTTTGATAATGCAAAAACTTGTTCAGCCTCGTGTTGGAGATATTTTCAAGAAAAAGCTTAACCTAGTGAGCTAACATGTATGATTACTACATAGTTTATATTTCGACCTTGCGAGCATGTTAACATAACTTGACTATGTATGTTAAGAGTTTTGAAGTTGTCTTATGTGTGTTAGATTGCATAGTTCAAGCCTAAAATGGTTTCAAAAGCAAACTTGAACATATTTTCAAAATCTAGTTGTGTCACATGAATATCTAGATACTAATGAGATAAGCTACCATGTTATGTCTATAATATCTCTAGGTATGATCTATATGTATGGAACATGATGATTTCAAAATAAACATGAGTTTAAAGCATATTCCAAGCTTTAAACAAAAGTAGCTATGAACAAGCAATATGAATGCTACAAGTATATGCATTAACAGACTTTAAAATCTCTATGTGGGTATATAGCCAAGTAATGAGTCATGGTAACCGTTTGATAATGTTTTCTTTGAATGCTATGTAAGATGTAAGTTCAAACTTATACAAATGAACTTAAGAACGATTATGTGATTATATGAGTGCCTCTAAATATGATAGAGTACTAGTGCTTAGATGTGTAGGAATTCAAGGGAAGTAGAAAGCGAGTAGCTCGGTCCGGTGCGGCGAGGATAGCACAATTCTTGTAGTCCCTAAGCTTTAGGCGAGTATGCAATTGCTTGCGTAAAACGATCCACAAATGGCTTCTATTTTTGAACTGATGTCTGAAGCATGCCTATATGATTACTTTAACTGGTAATATATGACCAATATGCTAAGTATTGTGTTAAGAAGCAAGCTATGTGATATAGATAAAGGTTAATCATGACTTTCGAATGATAAAGTCCAAAAGAATGTTGCATAATATCAAACCATGATACGTGGGTTGAACTTGTGATGACGTATAAACTGATTTTGTACCATATGTGCATACTTGAATCATGTCAAACTTGATTAAAGACTGTGTTAGCTAATGGACATCTTGAACATATAATATGCTATAAATAGGATTCGAAAGTGTTGATTTCTTAACGTGGATAAACTACGCTTAAGGCAAGTATCCGAACCCTACTTTACATTGTGCAAGTATTCTAACTCTTGCATTACTTATTCGACGAATATCGTAAGCTTATCCCATTGAATGAGCTATTATGTTAAACTCTTGAGGAAAACTATTATTAATGTGAACTTGGTATTGTTCTTGAATATTGTAAAAGTATATATGCCATTTGATTCAGCTATATTATGTGCATGTTTATAAAATTGTCCAAACCAATTGATTGGTGCGGAAATCTTGAAAACTGAGTTAGACAACCCTTAAGGTAAGGAGAATGTATGTTGTTGATAACCCCGACACATGAGTATATTATTACTGTGGTGTTATGCATAACTTAAAGTATTTTAGACAGATCATCTATAGTACTTGATTCTTTTGGGTTATCAGTTTAATATTAGTAATTCTAATAGATGTTCAATAGTCCTTAGTGACTGCTCAATACAAATTGTTATCCAGTCGGATACCTTGATAGTCCTTGAATTCATATTTATCTGTCGATTTATATTGAATTATTTTTCTTATTACAAGAATTGTTGATATTCATTATTCATGATATTATTCTGAAACTCTGAACTATCTTAAAGATGATACTTCGATATTTTAAACTTGTGTGATAAAACCTTTACCCTTGTTGTATATTACTTGTTAGGCAATTTGTGCTCATTCTTGCAAATGTAAAAACCTTTCAGTTAAGGCGGAACATGGAGGTGTCTCTGGGAAAGACAAGGGCAAGGGCAAGGCTACCGACTAGCTTGTACCTTTTATGTTTAAATTTATTATGTTGTATTAAAACTATTTTCAGACTATGTTTAAGCTTAAGTAGTATTATGAAATAAGTCTTTATTCGATATTATTATGTAATCTATTAAGCATTGTAGGTTGCGAGACTTGGGGAAATAATTATAATAAAACATTTTATATTATTCTAAATTAGATATTTCGTTGTGAATGTGTGATTTTAGTTATTATGGTGTTACCATAAGTACGTGATGAACCGAATTCGAGTGACCAAGTGGCGGCCTGAATTTGGGGGCGTCGTAGTTCTTAACACCTTCCCTCCGCTTAATCAACCCCCCGGACCCTAACGAATCTAATTTTCCTAGACCAGTTAAATAGTGTCAAACCATTGGGTCTTTGTGCAAACCTTTATCGGTTGACTTGGTGCAACCATTTCAAAATACCAACTGGCGACTCTAAAAGTCAAATCGTCGACATATACACGTCAGACCTTTTCAAACTTATTTTTTCAAACAAAAATCACCTAAAATGAGAATACCAAAAGAGAAGCACAGAAAGGGACAAATAAAAATTATGACGTCGACAGGTGGCGACTTTGCTGGGGACTTTAGTAAGAGGGCTTAAGCCACTAATCAAGCTTTTCAAAACTTTTTTATCTGCTTATGTGTGAATACTGCACTTATATTGAATGGATGTGTACTAATGCTTTATTTACTTCATTTTAGTGCTTCGCACCATATCTGCCTGTGATATTAGTGCTTCGCATATGTCATCATTTCTATATAGTGAGACGTAATGTATGTGAATGTATGTTGTGTGATTCCTCCACCAGGAGGCAAACCTGTCGGTATTTGATTACTGGACTCAAAGGAGACTAATCCCGCGAGGCTCAGGAAAGGTACCACCCAGATTCGCTCTAGTTGAAAGATCAGATTAACTTCCCATCTAGTAAATTGAGATGATCTGGGGACTTTCATACCGAAAAGCCACTGGAGTAGCCTATGATAGGTTAGCCTCTGATAAACCAAATGCGAAGGGAAGTCTCTTCATACCTTCCCTTTTCAATTATATGTAATTTCAATTCCAGGTACATTCCATGTAAATCTCAATCTAATGGAAAATATAAAGGAATATGTAAGTATGCATTCCTTTTTCATATCAAGACATGTCATGCTATCCTGTCATCCAAATGATGGACATCTATTTGGCAAGAGAACATTAAAACACTCATAAAACAGACACTTTACATAGCATACAACATCTTCATGTTTTCCCAGACTAAACTACATAGTCTTTTTGTAGGGAAACAATTAGTGTGACGCCCCCAAATTCGGGTATCTTCTAACCCGACAGATGGTACTACACGGTGCTACATTTCACATAAACATTCAATTGAAATACCTTAAAAGAACGGATATGTCTTATATATATATCAAAAGAATGTTTACATTCCCCAGGTTCTTTACAACCAATACATTGTCTTTGTCATAATATCAATAATATTACTTACAAAACCTATACTATTACATATGCAAACTACGGGTTCGCCTTTGCTTTCCCTTTATCCTTGCTGGATCCATCGGTCCGTTCGGTTTTAGCTGCATTCATATGGTTCAAGCAAAAATGAGCCTAACTAGCTCAGCAAGTACAGTAATTCTAGGAAAATAGCATGTTTGAAACATAGGAATTATATATCTTCAATAACTGGATAAGAGTTACGAAGTACTATTGAGAATTCAGAATAACACTTCTTTTCATTCAAAACGTTTTACGACAACAATGTTTACTAAAACATCAATTCCGGTTCAAGACCGCAAGCATTTCATAAGTACTTTGAAAAGGACATCTCGACACGAAGTCCATAAGTCCGGTATAGCTTACGAGCACGTCTACGTGATCAGCCTATAGTACTCTATGTTGATCAACACTACTTTTATTAAACGTGTATACGTTTAAGTTGTGGCAACCTCGCGTGCCTGTCGTTTGAGGACAAAAGAATTTAGGATACTCAGTCTACTTTTGAAAACCACAACAATATTAGTTTGGTAAATCCTTATCAACACTTGATAGATTAACATAGCATAGGTCTAGCTGAAGGAATTTGCTTTGACTTCATCAGACATTAACTCATGCAGAGAATACATGAATCACAAAGACTTATCTAGATCGAACTGGAACTGGGTTAGAGTACTTGCCTTTAGCGTCCACTTATAGATATAACACGTGCACTTTACGTCTTTAAGGTCTCTATATTAAATAATAGCATAACATAGAACATTAGGTCAGGAATGATCACACATGGTTCATAAAGAATTTTACACTTCTTCTCAATCTAAATACGTATTAGATTTGTTATTATTGGTTCCGGCTTTCTGTTAGATCATTCTTACATTCATAAGTAATTGACTTAACTTAACTCTAAGTGTTCATACTTAAGATTTAATTATGTCTTAACAATGTTTCATTAAGATCTTCATTTAATTGTTTATCAATTATTAACCATGCTCTATATGTAAACATTCATTATTGTCTTGGTCTTGAAATTTGGCCATTTGGCGGCTGCTTACTTTGGTGTCGTATTGTCTTGCATGAGTCTCTATGTTAAATCTTTATGCTACATGGTATGACTCTCTAGGGGCTGATGGCCACTTTGGCACTGCGGTGCGGGATAATTTGCCTTGAAATTTTGTGGCCATTGCAGCCACTCTGTGCCTGAACACTTTGGATGATTTTTAAAAGTTTGAGATTCCCGGACTCGTAACTTCTTCATTATAAGTCCGAATTGGCTCGTTCAAAAGCCTACGGGTCACAAATTATGTACTCTCTACTTTATTGCAAGAATTTTATTTATTTTACTTCGTTTGCTTAAATTTCACCTATTAGTTCATTTTAACAAAAACGATAAACGTTCGTGAACATTCAACGCTCATTTCTTCATTCTAAGTCGGAATCCGGTCATTTTCGAGTCCGCAACTCTATAATGCCAAATATGACTTGTCTCCATCGAAAACCAATGTTTACGACTTCAATCACAAAATAAGACCTTCATTCTGAGAATTTCACGAATTCGACGATTATCGTCCAATCGTGTGAATTCCGGCGAATCCTTATTACTAATCATTCTAAGTGGATTTTAATCAACATGTAAACATTACAAGTTACTTATTACACCAACTTATTATCAAAGTAGGTTTTGACTTATTCTCATAAGTCAATGACTTATTTCACTTATTATCTACAATTTTCATGCTTATGACAACAAAGGCAATTCTTCATAAGTTCATTAACTTATTTAAGTTCAAGTTGCTTATTCAACTTATTCGGCTTAAGTTCATTCATCAATGACTTATGACATGATATCATTAAACCATTCCACTTCTCTATCAATCCTATTATGATAGAGATGGAATAGACAAGATAATTACTTTTGATGAACTATTACTTCACTTCACTTTGGAAAATCTAGCAAAAGTTGAGATGACTTATAAGTGCTTATCTGACTTATTCTCTCTAACACTTAAGTTGTTTATCTTGTAAGAAGTTGGAAGAAATTTGAACTAGGAACAAATGAATTAAAGCTTGATATTTATAGAGGAGCTAAGGTTAGGGCATAATGGTCTTTATGTGATCCCACCGCCTTAAACTTACCTCCTTACTATTTATTGCTTAACCACCAAGACTACTTGCTAGCAACTTCAATTACTTGGCCATCACAACACTTGGTCATCACACAAGATGTTTGCCCATCAAGTCTACCTACTTACACTTGGATTGCCCTATGGATCATGTACAATTCATTCGGCTTACTTATTAATCTAGACAATTTCCTTGTTGGGCTTGCATTAATTAATTTGGGCTTCATTAACTAAATACTTGGGCTTGATAATAAATCCCACATAGGTTTACATCTTATACATATTGGACTTGCTCTTTATACAATATCCACCATTCCATTTTATTAAATTATTAATACATACATTCTAAATTTAAGTCCGCATGCGAATTATTGCGTTTTCCATACTTAGATTATTATTACATAATCCATCTCGTCTCGATATTCTAACGTTATGTATTTCTCGAAAGTTCAAAAATAATTCCCGAGCGATAATCGGTGAATAGTGTTTTTCGTAAACTTTCTCAAAAAACATTTATTTTCGTCTTAAAAATTCAAACACTTTAATTCATTCACGTGGTTCAAATACTACGATCTTCCGACGTTTCTAGGTTATAGAATGCCATACATCTGATCAACATATATAATAATAAGGAATATTATTTTATTCATTATTTAATTCATTCAAATATTTTTACAAAGGATCCAAATTTCTCGGTCGTTACATTCTTCCCCCCTATTAAAGATTATGTCCCCAGAATCTCGTCATATCTTACTCAAACAAAAGAGGATAATTCTTTCTCATCTTTTCCTCAAGTTCCCACGTTGCTTCCTCCACATCGTGGTTCTTCCGTAACACCTTACTGACGGTATTACCTTGTTTTGTTGAACTTGCTCTTTTCTATCGATGATTTGAATCGGCATCTCTTCATATGTTAAATCTTTCTCGATTTGAATAGGCTCAAATTCTATCACGTGTTTGTAATCTGGTTTGTAAGGACGTAGCACTGAAACGTGAAATACATTATGTATTCGGTCTAGGTCTGGAGGTAACGCTACCCTATAAGCTACCTCACCTACCCGTTCTAATACCTCAAAAGGTCCTATAAACCTTGGGCTTAGTTTTCCCTTCTTTCCAAAGCGTATCTTTCTTTTCCAAGGAGATACCTTTAGAAATACGTACGAGCCTACCTCAAACTCTCTATTCTCTCGATGTAAGTCCGCATATTTCTTCTATCTGTCTTGAGCTGTGACGAGACGCATACGTATCAACTTCACGACATCCGCTGTTTGCAGCACCAATTCTGGTCCTAGCATTCGGCGTTCTCCCACTTCATCCCAATACAACGGCGTTCTGCATTTCCTTCCATACAAAGCTTCATACGGCGGCATACCTATACTAACATGATAACTGTTGTTCTACGCAAATTCTACTAATGGTAGATGATCATCCCAACTACCCTTGAAATCCATGACGCAAGATCTCACCATATCTTCTAACGTTTGAATTATCCTCTCGCTCTGTCCATCGATTTATGGATGATATGATGTACTCAACTTCAATTGTGTCCCCAACTGCTCCTGAAGACTTCTCCAAAAGTTCGATGTGAATCGTGGGTCACGAGCTGACACTATCGAAACAGGTGCTCCATGTCTGGAAATAATTTCCTTAACATAGAGTATAGATAACTGATCAAAGTTATACTTAATTCGAATTGGCAAAAAGTGAGTTGACTTCGTCAACCGGTCTACTATTACCCAAATTGCATCATATCCCTTCTGAGTCGTCAGAAGTCCCACCACAAAGTCCATCGTGATATGCTCCCACTTCCACTTCGGAATCTCCAATGACTGTAACAAGCCACTCGGTCGTTGATGTTCAGCTTTAAGTCTTTGACAAGTAAAGCACCTACTCACATATTCGGCTATTTCTCTCTTCATGTTCGGCCTCCAAAAACTCTTTCGAAGGTCTTGATACATCTTAGTGCTACCAGGATGAATCGAGTACCTCGAACTGTGAGCCTCTTGGAATACTTACTCCTTTAATTCCATCTCATTCAGAACCCAAATTCTTCCTTCAAATCTTAATAATCCCTCATTATCAAGACTAAACCTAATATCTTTTTCAGTGGTCATACGCTTCTTCATTTGATCACACTCATCAGTTTTGAGTTGCACCTCCTTGACTTTCTCTACAATGGTAGACTGAATCTCCATCACAAATAGTCTCTGATCCATTTCAATTGGCAACTTAACCTCTAACTCCATTCTACCCATCTCTGTTATTAACTCAGTTTGAGTTGTTAACATAGACAACTTCTCCCGACCCTTTCTACTCAAGGCGTCGGCAACTACATTCGCTTTTGCAGGGTGATACAGGATTTCACAGTCTTAATCCTTTATCAACTCCAACCATCTTTTCTTTCTCATATTCAACTCCTTCTGTGCGAAGATATATTTTAGACTCTTGTGGTCCGTGTATATCTCACACTTTTCCCCATAAAGATAATGTCACCATATCTTTAAGGCAAACACCACCGCGACCAGTTTTAGATCATGAATAGGGTAAACTTTCTCATAATCCTTCAACTGTCTAGATGCATACACAATGACCTTGCCATGCTGCATGAGCACCGAACCCAGTCCTTTATGCGAAGCATCACTATAAACTACAAAATTTCCTGTGTCATCGGGTAATGACAAAACAGGCGCTTCACTCAATCTCTTTTTCAATTCTTTAAAACCGTCTTTGCATTTCTCAGTACATACGTACTTCACCGTCTTCCTCTTCAAGTTAGTTAGCGGAGTAGCTATCTTCGAAAAGTCCTGAATGAACCTCTGATAGTAACCCACTAACCATAAAAAACTCCGTACCTCGGTCGGCATTTTCGGTTGTTCCCAATTCATAACGGCTTCCACCTTCGCTGGATCTACTGAAATCCCCTCATGGTTAATAACATGACCTAAAAACTGTACCCTCTCTAACCAAAATTCACACTTAGTGAACTTCACATATAACTTCTCCTTTCTTAGTGTCTCCAACACTGTTCTCAGGTGTTCAGCATGATCTTCTGGCGTCTTAGAGTAGACTAGAATATCATCAATAAACACCACAACGAACTTGTCCAAATATGGTTTGAACACTCTGTTCATCATGTCCATAAATGCAGCAGGTGCATTAGTCAACCCAAATGACATCACCAGAAACTCGTAATGACCATAACGAGTCCTGAATGCTGTCTTTGGCACATCTTCATTCCTAACCTTCAGCTGATGATACCCTATCCTTAAATCTATTTTGGAAAAGTATTTTGCCCACTTCAACTGATCAAAAAGATCATCGATCCTGGGCAACGGATACTTATTCTTTATCGTTAACTTGTTCAACTCTCGGTAATCGATACAAAGTCTCAACGATCTGTCCTTCTTCTTGACAAACAATACCGGTGCTCCCCACGGCGAAACGCTCGGTTGAATGTACTTCCTGTCCAATAATTCTTGCAGCTGTACCATCAACTCCTTCATCTCTACCGGCACCATACGATACGGTGCCCTGGAAACTATTGCCGCTCCTGGCACAATGTTTATTACGAACTCGGTCTCCCTATCCAGTGGAAGACCCGGTAACTCACTTGGAAATACATCCATGAACTCACTTACTATTGGTATTTGTTCCATGGTTGCTCCCACTCTCTGGGTATCAACCACATGACACAAAAAGCCTACACACCCCTTCCTTAATAATTTCGTAGTTTGTGTCATGGTAAGACAACACGAATGTCTCAGCGATTTTTTCTCGTAAAATATTACA
The DNA here is from genome assembly GCA_020205615.1 of Panax quinquefolius. Lineage (NCBI taxonomy): Eukaryota > Viridiplantae > Streptophyta > Magnoliopsida > Apiales > Araliaceae > Panax > Panax quinquefolius. Next base: position 48,200,614 of record CM035164.1, read on the forward strand.
TGTGATTGAATTGATGTTTTAATATTTACGCATTTCTTTTGACAATCTATAATTGCCCCATGTTTTATCAACCAATCCATTCCGAGAATTACATCGAATTCTCATAACTTTATCGGTATCAGATCTACCGATAATTTACAACCTCGAATGTCTATGCAACAATTCTTATAAATATCTTCAACAGGAATTATCTCTTCATTTGCTATCTTAATGTTCAAAGGTATAAGCAACTTTTCGGGAAGTAATCCTAATCGTTTAGCAAAATCACATGCGATAAACGAACAAGTAGCACCCGAGTCAAACAGCACGTATGCATTTAAGTTGTTGATCAGAATAATACCTGTGACTACATCCCCCGAAGCCATTGTGTCTTGGACGGTCATATTAAAGGTACGGGCCATCGGACTACCCGGTTGCGTTGGACCCCAATAGTTAACTTACCACTATTGTCGCCCTTATTACCGTCTGTCCTCTTCTTTGGACAGTTCTTTGCCATGTGGTCCGTTATCCCACATACAAAGCATCCATTGTTCTTCTTTGGGCTTGGACAGTTTGGTGGAATATGCCCCTCCTGTCCGCAATTATAACACACGACCTCTCCTTTGAGACAGACTCCTAGGTGAGTCTTCCCACAGGTTTTACAGGCCTCCATCCTCCTCTTAGGGCCTCCTTGTTTCACTCCGGTATTCCCCGAGCTAACTACCTTCCTTTTATACCCTTCTCCACTCCCGCTGGAACCTTTAACCTTCACTCCTCCATCCACCTTCCCCTTGCTTTTCTTGTCCTTGTGGTATTGACTCAACGCCTCGCTACCACCTTCAGCAATTATTCCCTTCTCTAAAACAACTCCAAAGGAAGTACTTTGGAACACAAAGATACGATTATAGAGCCAGGGTTTCACGCCTTGCTCGAACCGTCAAGCTTTCCTCACCTCGGTATCCACTTGATGTGGAGCGAACCTTGCCAGTTCATTAAACTTGGTGGCATACTGGGGAACCGTCATGTCCCCTTGTTTTAAATCTAGAAATCGCATCTCCATCCTTCCCTGAATGCTCGTGGGAAAGTAGTTCCCGTAGAATATTTCCTTGAACCTCTCCCACGTTATAACATCTATTCCGGCCCTTGCCTGATTGGCCTCCCACCAAAAGTTGGCCTCTCCCTTCATCATGTAGGTTGCAAAGGCAACCTTTTGGGCCTCATCAACATTTTCTATCACAAATGCTTTCTCTATCTCTCTTACCTATGTTTAGGCTTCGATAGGGTCCGTAGTTCCTTTGAACTCTGGCGGACCCATAATCTTAAAGTCCTTGAATGTAGTAGCTCGTACTACACTAGGATTTACGGGGATATTAACCTTAGTTTGATTAAACGATGCGGTTAAAAGGTTCAAAAATTCCTACATGGGGTTAACCCGACCTTCCTCCGGTTGATTTGTGTTCGCACCTTGGTTATGTGGTACTCTTCTTGGCGGCATTTTGCTGTTACAATAAACACATATTTCGTTATTATTCATTTCCTGTTAGTTAGTTATTATTCAATGTTAAACAATAACTTAAACATTCGTTACTCAACATTTTTTGAAAATGAAAACTTATATTAATTCATTGTAGTATAATACTACATCGATTTACATAACATGACTTAAAATTTGGATACACTACTTTCCGCTCATTGCTTTCAAAATTGGGATTTACAAAGACTACCCTTGATTATACAAAAGAGGGCTTTACGTCACTACTAGATACACAAATATGTACATATCTAACTACCCTAGCAACTACTCGATCACATCTGCCTTAAGGCATTCTTGAAATCTTCCTTGGCAAGACCGGTAATAATATCTCGGCTGATAGTATGCAAGATTCCTCGCCTGTCTCTCTGGGATAACTTGACTACACTGCAGAATGGAAATCCTCATGAGAATTCCTATGGATATAGGATATTCTCCCTATCTTCTGTTTCTTGGCCTTTAGTTCACTCCTAAGCTCAAACACCTCCAGTTTTAGCTCATGGACCTTGTCCTTAGCAAAAACTCTCTCGTCATGTTCCTGTTCCCACATGGACTCCACGTCCGTCTTGTCCTCTATAACCGCTTGGAGCTCTGCCTTCAGCTCCTTAACCTCCTGATAGTAGTGTACGTTCCTATCTATCACTGACATGAACAGTGACATCATCGACTCCCCTGGAGTTATCTCTGCTGCTATTGCTACTAGATTGAAGGATACTACCTCCACTTCTTCTTCCAACATGCCGTCAAATACGGACATGAGGTCTAAGCTCTCGGAATCTCCAGACTCCACCACAACTATCTCGAGATCTGCTGCTATGGGGATCGGTATAATTTCTATCTGGTTTACCGACCCTTCGCTGACTACCTGTACAAATCTATTTCCACCTGACATCTACATTAACACAAAAAGTTGATTAGTAAACGTCAGTATAATAAAAACACATAACATATATGATGCATTTTTATACGGTTAACTTTCATCTTTTATTCTTTGACTTTTCTTAAGGTTATGACTTAAGGTTTTATTTCCCCCCCCCCTTAAGTTTTATAACCTAATGCTTTGATACCAACCTGTGACGCCCCCAAATCCGGGTATCTTCCAACCCGACAGATGCTGCTACACGGTGCTATAGTTCACATAAACATTCAATTGAAATGCCTCAAAAGAATGGATATGTCTTATATATATCAACAGAATATTTACATTCCCCAGGTTCTTTACAACCAATACATTGTCTTTGTCATAATATCAATAATATTCTTTACAAAACCTATACTATTACATATTCAAACTACGGGTTCGCCTTTGCTTTCCCTTTACCCTTGTCAGATCCATCGGTCCGTTCGGTCTTAGCTGCATTCATATGGTTCAAGCAAGAATGAGCCTAACTAGCTCAGCAAGTACAACAATTCTAGGAAATAGCATGCTTGAAACATAGGAATCATATATCTTCAATAACTGGACAAGAGTTACGAAGTACTATTGAGAATTTAAAATAACATTTCTTTTCATTCAAAACTTTTTACAACAACAATGTTCAGTAAAACATCAATTCCAGTTCAAGACCATAAGCATTTCATAAGTACTTTGAAAAGGACATCCCGGCACGAAGTCCGTAAGTCCGGTATAGCTTACGAGCACGTCTAGGTGATCAGCCTATAGTACTCTATGTTGATCAACACTACTTTCATTAAACATGTATACGTTTAAGTTGTGGCAACCTCACGTGCCTGTCGTTTGACGACAAAAGAATTTAGGATACTCAGTCTACTTTTGAAAACCACAACAATATTAGTTTGGTAAATCCTTATCAACAATTGATAGATTAACATAGCATAAGTCTAGCCGAAGGAATTGGCTTTGACTTCATCAGACATAAACTCATGCAGAAAATACATGAATCACAAAGACTTGTCTAGATCAAATTGGAACAAGGGTTAGAGTACTTTCTTTTAGCGTCCGCTTATAGATATAACACGTGCACTTTACGTCTTTAAGGTCTCTACATTAAATAATAGCATAACATAGAACATTAGGTCAGGAATGATCACACATGGTTCCTAAAGAATCTTACCCTTCTTCTCAATCGAAATACGTATTAGATTTTTTATTATTGGTTCCGGCTTTCCATTAGATCATTCTTACATTAATAAGTAATTGACTTAACTTAACTCTAAGTGTTCATACTTAAGACTTAATTATGTCTTAACAATGTTTCATTAAGATCTTCATTTAATTGTTTATCAATTATTAACCATGCTCTATATGTAAACATTCATTATTGTCTTGGTCTTGATATTTGTGTACTTGGCTTACTATTACTATAGTCTTGCATATTATGGCATCATCTATTCACGCTAAAACCTTGGACTCGTAGCATTGCGGCCGAGTCTCTGTGTTAAATGTCGCGCTGCGGCGTGACTCTCCAGGGACTGATGGCCACTTTGGCACTACAACGCTAGATAATTTTCCTTGGGCTGGCGCCGCGGTGCCATCTCTGTGCACCAGACACTTTGGACAGATTTTCCAAAAGTTTGAGATTCACGGACTCGTAACTTCTTCGTTATAAGTCCGAATTGGATCGTTCAAAAGCCTACGAGTCACAAATTACGTACTCTATACGTTCATGCAAGAATTTTATCTATTTTACTTTGTTTGTTAAAATTTCACCTATTAGTTCATTTTAACGAAAACGATAAACGTTCGTGAACGTTCAACACTCGTTTCTTTGTTCTAAGTCAGAATTCGACCATTTTCGAGTCCGCAACTCTATAATGCCAAATATGACTTGTCTCCATCGAAAGCCAATGTTTATGACTTCAATCACAAAATACGACCTTCATTCCGAGAATTTCACGAATTCAACGATTATCGTCCAATCGTGTGAATTCCGGCGAATCCTTATTACTAATCATTCTAGGTGGATTTTCATCCACATGTAAACATTACAAGTTACTTTTTACACCAACTTATTATCAAAGTAGGTTTTGACTTATTCTCATAAGTCAATGACTTATTTCACTTATTATCTACAATTCTCATGCTTACGACAACAAAGGCAATTCTTCATAAGTTCATTAACTTATTTAAGTTCAAGATGCTTATTCAACTTATTCGGCTTAAGTTCATTCATCAATGACTTATGACATGATATCATTAAACCATTCCACTTCTCTATCAATCTTATTATGATAGAGATGGAATAGACAAGATAATTACCTTTGATGAACTATTACTTCACTTCACTTTGGAAAATCTAGCAAAAGTTGAGATGACTTATAAGTGATTATCTGACTTATTCTCTCTAAAACTTAAGTTGTTTATCTTGTAAGAAGTTGGAAGAAATTTGAACAAGCAACAAATGAATTGAAGCTTGCAATTTATAGAGGAGCTAAGGTTAAGGCATAATGGTCTTTATGTGATCCCACCTCCTTAAACTAACCTCCTTACTATTTATTGGTTAACCACCAAGACTACTTTCTAGCCACTTCTATTACTTGGCCATCACAACACTTGGTCATCAGACAAGATGTTTGCCCATCAAGTCTACCCACATGTACTTCCATTGCCCCATGGATCATGTCTAATTCATTGGGCTTACTAATTAATCTAGCCAATTTCCTTGTTGGGCTTGCATTAATTAATTTTGGCTTCATTAACTAAATACTTGGGCTTGATAATAAATCCCACATAGGTTTACATCTTATACATATTGGACTTGCTCTTTATACAATATCCACCATTCCATTTCATTAGATTATTAATACATACATCCTCAATTTAAGTCCGCATGCGAATTATTGCGTTTTCCATACATAGATTATTATTACATAATCTATCTCGTCTCGATATTCTAACGTTACGTATTTCTCGAAAGTTCAAAAATAATTCCCAAGCGATAATCGATGAATAGTGTTTTTCGTAAACTTTCTCGGAAAACATTTATTTTAGTCTTGGAAATTCAAACTTCTATTTAAAGTGTTTGAATTTCCAAGACGAAAATGAAAGCTTTCCGAGAAATTTTACGAAACACACTATTTATCGTTTATCGCTCTGGAATTATTTTTTTGAACTTCCGAGAAATATGTAACGTTGTAATGTCGAGGAGAGATGGATTATGTAATAATAATCCAAGTATGGAAAACACAATATTTCGTATGCGGACTTAATTTGAGAATGTTAAGTATTAACTTCTAATGGAATGGAATTATGGATTATGTAGGAGGCACTAATCCATTAAGCATTAAGGGACAAGCCCAAGAGGCAGAAATGATTAAGCCTAAGTGTTGGTTTATATTAAGCCCAAAGTAATTAAAGCAAGCCCAAAGGATTAAGCTAATCAAACTAAACCTAAGCCCAAATGATAAACTAATGGACTAGCTTGATCCATGGGAAAACCTGTAAGAACCCAACTTTTATAAATAAAGATTAAATGTTCTCAAAATATATTTTTGAATATTATGGTGTGGATATGATATAATGTTATAGTTGTGGGTAATATTTTCAAATTTTTCAAAGAAAGCAAGTGATTATATAATATTCGATTGGTCGGGGAATATTCGTTTTAAACAGGGGAATATTAAATGACGACCAACACAATCATTAGTGGACCCCCACAATGTAAGTATTGTCATAGTTAGAAACGGCAAAATTATCTTTTATAAAAATAATCTGGCGAAAGTTTCTTTGTTAGACTATTGAATTACCCGGTAGTAAAAAAATACAAGAAGACGCTGTGGTTGCATAATAGTAGCACAGTATTGATTATTGATACTTACATAAAAAGTCACTCGGTTATACTCAATTATTGCTATAGTAATTGCTGCATCATATCTCTCATATTATTGATTCAATTATTGTCACAGTATCATTTGCATAATATGTTATACTATTAAATCAATAATTGAGACGACAAAGTTATTCATATTATTATTTGCAATATTGAAAATGTCTAGAAGTTCTGTCAAGGAGAGGTTTGGTCACCTAATTGCGCACCAATAAGGAGAAATCTTTATCGCAAAACCCCCTCTTTCCTGAGAACGACCTAGTTGTTAAATATTGTGAGTTATAATATTAATGATGAATAAGTTCTTGCTGATTAAAGATGAAATTGATTGTTCCATTGTGTTGGGATTATTAATGTTAGTATAAATCGACATCTATTTCGATAATAATGGATGTCTGGAGGTTATATTGATCAATCGGGTAATTAATCGGATAAATGAGCAATTAATTGCTATTAATTCACATGCTTATAACTATGTGTTCACATGTGTGTACTATTGATTCACATTCATGTACTATTAGGGGAGGTGATGTAAGATTGAAAATACTTGCATTACTAAATTAAAAATGGAGGTATAGATGAAGGTACTATACTGTAATTAGTTTTTTCACATGATTATACTATTAAGTCACATGAATGAACTATTAATTCACATTATTTACTATTAGGGGAGGTGGTGAAAGTTTGATACTACTTGCAGGACTAAATTAAAAATGAAGAAAAAGAGGAATGTATTATACTGTAATATTTTAAGCCCGAAAACGTGCAATTATCGAAACTATATTTTCCTATAAATAGAAGTTCATTCTTCCTTCATTTCTCACCAATTCACTAAATCTATAGAGCAATTATTATAGAGAGAAATTATAGAGAGAAAGAAGAAGAGAAGTCTGCTACCTCACTATTCCAATATCCAGTCTTCTTCTAAGGTAAGGGGTATTATTCTTTCGTATTCATAAAAAGAGTTATTTTCTTTCAATACTCGTAAGGGTTGTTATTCAATTCTTTTTTATTATGTTGGAATAACCTGTCTATGCGAAATACCGCATACATAGTGAAATTCTTCTATTATTCCATACTTTATTATTCTGTTGGAATAACCTATCTGTGCGGTCTATCGCATGCCTGGTGAATTCTGTTGTTATTCCATTCTTTATAATTGTGTTGGAATATCCTGTATGTGTGGATTACGCATGACCTGGTTCTATTCTTTATTATTCTGTTGGAATATCCTGTATGTGCGGGTTACGCATGACCTAGTTCCATTCTTTATTATTACATGTGGAATAACTTGATGCATTGCATGGATTACGCACGCCTGGTGAATTCTTCTATTATTCCATTCTTTATTATTCTGTTGGAATAACCTGACTATGTGGATTATCGCATGCATAGTGAATGATCCTTCGTATTCATTCGTTATTAAATTGTGGAAATGATCTGTCTACGTGGATTACCGCATGGCGAGAAAAAATCCATTTGCGATTTCATATATTCTATTATACTCTGTTGGTTAAAGTTTTAGCTTCCATACTCCATGAAATTAGTGGAATATCCTTGATATTTGCGCTTCATCCAGTATCTTTTCATGGAAATATTCTTCCGAGCATTCTTGAATTTTACTCCACAAAGAAGTATCATGTTGATAATTTGGACGTTATTGATTTCTGGATAAATTAATATTATAAATATTTAAAATTTATCCTTGAACTTGTTTTATTTAATTATTATGTCATTGTCATCATCCTCATACTTATATTGTGATTAAAGTCATATTTGGCTTACGTGCATAGATGGACTTGGTATGATTATGACCAGGGATTATTCGGTGTAATCATGACTGTAATGTAATGAATGATGTGGTAAAAGTCCTCATGGGCCTGTAGTTCATTGATGAACAGTTGTTGGTATGATTATGACCAGGGATAATTCTGTAAAATCATGACCATTGATGATTACATGAATATCCTTGGACGTGATGCGGGGATGATTCGATTTTATTTATTAAGGCGAGTCTCAGCGATAAAGTTGATGAAAAACTTTTTAAATCATAGAAGATAGTAGATTTTATTCTCTACTTGACTCTTCTAATGGATTGCTTGTTCCGCTGCAGTTAAACATGTCATCTATTATATTCTATCAGTTTAACATTGTTGAAGGCTAATGATAATTTATTCTGCATTATCTTAGTCATAATATTTCTTACTGGGCTAGTTGAGCTCACCCTTTCTTTCACTGTTCTCTTCAGTATATGAGAACGTAACCGGGACTAGTCGGGGAATGGAGTGACGGCCCAGATGATAGCATTAGTAGTCCTCAATATTTTGTTAAATAGTGTGACAATAAATGTAATGAGGACTCCATTGAGTGTGGATATTGTCTGGATGATAATATTCTTATTAAAACTCTTAGATTATGTTTTGTCATATTTTACACGACTGTTGTATAATTCGGTTGTATTTGAATTTTGTATCATGTATTTGGTGACTCAAGATGGGTGATGTATACCTATTTTGGGGGCGTCACAGTTGGTATCAAAGCTTAGGGATATGATCCCTGACTGAGATGTGAGACAAGAACTAGGAGGGGAGAGACGGGGAATTCCTTCGCTAGTATGACCTACATAAGTTTATTTGGTATTTATTTGGTCGGTCAGAGTATAAGGATAATATGTGATATGTCAATTAACCCTTGTTTTGTGGCAGTATTTGAAAATGGCATCGAAAAATGTTGAGATAAGCAATGAAGCACATGAGACCGTTGAGTCACCAACGATCAATACCCAGGATAATGTCCATCAGGATGGCAATAATCCTCAGGAAAACAACAACACTGACCAAATGATGAATGATAGAATGTTTAGAGGCTTTATGCAATTCATGCAACATCATGCGAGAGCGGCTCCTGTCCAAAATGTAGGTGGAAACATTGGAAACTCTTGGACGATCACCGCTAAACAATTCAAGGAGTTGGGACCACCGGAGTTTATTGAAGAGCCAAAACCACTTAAGGCGGAGACGTGGATAAAGCAAATCACCAAGATATTTAATGTCTTAGGATGCTCCGAGAAACAAAAGGTTCCCTTTACCACCTTTATGTTGCGTGGAGAGGCAGACTACTGGTGGAATCGGTAAAACATACTCAACCTGCCGCACTTAAGATGTCTTGGGAGAAGTTTCAAGAACAATTCAACGACAAGTACTTTCCCGAAAGTATTCGTCACTTGAAAGAGGTAGAGTTCATTATGTTTGAGCAAAACAATATGACCGTGTCACAGTACGAAGCTATGTTTACTGAGTTGTCCCGGTTTGCGTCTCACTTGGTTGATAATGAGAAGAGAATGACGTGGATGTTTCTAAGAGGTTTGAAACTCGAGATATGTCAATATCTAATTTCTCATAAACTGTGTTTGTATTCAGATATTTTAAATAGGGCTCAGTTATTGGAGCGCGATAACGAGTCAACCCAACCAAGAGAAAGCAGCCGGCAAAATGATAATACCAGTGGTGGCGATCATAGAAGCGGTGACAACAAACATGGAGAAAATCAACATGCCAGAAATGATAACCACTTCGGTGGTAATCATGGCCAAGACAATAAGAATGGACATTTCAAGAAGAGGAAATTCAACAATGATGGAAAGACGTCAGCACCAACACCCATTGTTAAGGAAGGAGAACGATCACCTATCGTATGTTACAAATGTGGAGGGGAAGGACACATCAGTCCAAACTGCGCGATGCAGTCCAAAGCGTGTTACAATTGTGGAAAAGAAGTTCACCTAGCCCGATTTTGTCGTGCACCAAAGTCAAGTCTAGCTTGGATGAAGGCATCAAAGGGTGTCCCAGACACTAAAAAAGCGGTAGTTCAAGGGAGAGCGTTAGTCGTAACCTCCCAAAAAGTGAGGAATCTGACCGAGGTGATCACAGGTAAGCTAATCATAAACTCTAGTGAAGCTTATACTTTATTTGATACCGGTTCTACCCATTCTTTCATTTCTCGTAATTCCGCTCAACGTTTAAATTTGACTCTGGAGAAATTAGACTTTGACTTATCGGTTGAAACTCCGTTGGGAGAAACCTTCATTACATCCACTATTTATAAGTCTTGTTTGATTCAAATCGATAATCACATGTTACTTGTCGATCTTGTTTCCTTAAAAATACTTGCATTTTACCTGATTCTAGGGATTGATTGATTAACTACTCATCATGCTAAAATTGATTGTTTTCGTAAGGTTGTTAGCTTTCATATTCCAAACCATTACAATCAATCATGGTCATTTTAAGCCATAAAGCTATTCATTTATTAAAAAACGAATGTCAAGCTTTCTTAGCTCATGTCACAGATTTAAACAAAAATACGTCAGATTTGAATGATATTTCTATTGTTAATAAATTCACTGAAGAACTTCCTGGCCTACCCCCGGAGAGTGAAATCGAGTTTGGTATCGACCATGAACCCTGTACAAAACCCATTTCCAAAGCCCCATATCGAACGGCTCCTATTGAACATCAGGAGTTAAAAACCCAACTACATGAATTGTTAGACATCGATTTCATTCGTCCTAGTATGTCTCCTTAGGGTTCTCATGTTCTATTCGTGAAGAAGAAAGATGGAAGTATGCGACTTTGTATTGATTATCGGGAGTTGAATCACGTCACCATCAAAAATAGGTACCCATTGCCTCGCATTGATGACCTGTTTGACCAGTTGCAAGGAGTCAAATTCTTTTCAAAGATTGATCTTCATTCCAGATATCATCAGGTGAAGATTAAAAGCGATGACATTCCAAAGAAGGCGCTTAACTCCCCATGCAGGCATTATGAATTCCTAATCATGTCTTTTGGATTGACTAATGCTCATGGTGCCTTCACGGATATGATGAACCGAGTATTCAAGGAATATTTGGATCACTTTGTGGTCGTCTTTAATGATGACATCCTCATATACTCCAAAACCCGTGAAGACCATGAGCAACACTTGAGGCTGATACTCAAAAAGCTTCGTGAAAACAAGCTATATGCCAAGTTGAAGAAATGCGAGTTTTGGCTTGAGGAAGTTGCATTCCTTGGGAACGTGATATCAAATCATGGAATATCTGTTGACCCAGCGAAGATTGAAGCAATTCAAAGCTGGGAACGTGATGTCAAATCAGTGACCGAAGTACGTAGCTTTCTCGGCTTAGCTAGTTATTATCAGAGATTCGTGGAAGGATTTTTTCGAATCGATACTCCATTAACTAAGTTGACTCGAAAAGATACAAAGTTTGGTTGTAGCAAGGAATGAGAGAAGAGTTTTCAAGAACTCAAGAGAAGACTCATTTCAGCACGTGTTCTGATAATACCATCTAACTCAGAGGGATTTTTCATCTACAGTGATGCTTCAGGCAAAGGGTTAGGATGTGTTCTCATGCAACATGGTAGTCATAGCCTATGCCTCACGACAACTCAAAAAATATGTGAAGAATTATCCTACTCGTGATCTAGAGTTGGCAGAAGTCATTTTTGCGCTTAAGATTTGGAGGCATTACCTATATGGAGAGAAGGTGGAGATCTATACGGATCATAAAAGCCTCAAATATTTCTTCACTCAAAAGGAACTCAACATGCGGCAACGATGATGGATTGAGTTGTTGAAAGATTATGATCATACCATCCAATACCATCATAGAAAATCGATCGTAGTAACTGATGCATTGAGTAGAAGATCATATGAGGGCACAAGTGCAATATTGTCAACGTAAAGGCCCATTTTGTATGACTTGAAAAGGATGGAAATAGAGTTAAAGACTCCAGGGACTCATGTGATGATGGCAAATATACGAGTGGAACCGACTTTAATCGGTAAAGTTAAAGCTACTCAAACCACAAACCTGGAGTTGATGCGTATGAGGAAGAAAGTGCAAGAAGGTGCTATGCCGGAAGCAAGAATCGATGAAGAAGGTATACTTCGAGTAAACTCCAGACTTTGTGTTCCTAACGATCCTTATTTAAAGTATAAAATCATGATGGAGGCGTACAACACAACGTTTGCAATCCATCCTGGGAGTACCAAAATGTATCATGATCTTCGATATACATTTTGGTGGAGCAATATGAAGAGAGAGATAGCAGAGTTTATCTCAAGGTGTTTAACTTGTCAACGAGTCAAGGCGGAGCACCAAGTACCAAAAGGTCCATTGCAACCACTTGAAATTCCAGAATGGAAGTGGGAACACATTACTATGGATTTCGTTACTGGTCTTCCCAAGGTTTCTTAAGGCATAGATGCAATTTGGGTCATTATTGATAGATTGACCAAGTCTGCTCATTTCCTATCTACACAAGAAACTTATACACTTGAACATCTTGCTCATATGTACATAAACGAGGTTGTAAGACTGCATGGTATGCCAATATCCATAGTTTCTGATCGAGATCCAAGATTAACTTCAAGATTTTGGGTTAGTTTGCAAAAAGCTATGGGCACAGATTTACGATTTAGTTCACCATATCATCCTCAAACGGACGGGCAGTCGGAGAGGACTATTCAAACTCTTGAAGATTTGTTAAGACTCTGTGTCCTTGACTTCAAGGGAAGTTGGGATAAGTTCTTACCATAGGTAGAGAACGATAAGGTAGGTGCGAGTTCCTGAAACTCATACTTATGGTAAGTTCGTGACTCATAATAATATGGTATGTTTTTTTTACTGTCTCAGCGAATGGACGCCTATGGTCTGTCTGGACAGTTCTTAAACTCATATTATTGTGGAAAGTTCCTGAACTTATAATGTGTGGTAAGTTAATGGACTGTACTAAGATATAGGAATGGTTAGACTGAAAATGAGTTGTTTTCAGTAGGCTTAGTAGTGAAGGTGCTAGAGAAGATTAAGTATTGTCGTAGTAAGACAATGAAGGCAGATGGAGAATAGGATATTCCAAGTCATCTAGCTATGCTAGATTTCAAAGTTTATTGAACTCATGCTGATATGTACATTTTCAAAAGGAAAGGATTGGTTCAACTTTTGGAACCAACGTATTTTAAAAGAGCTATTCTTGGTATGTCTATGCTAATTGCTTCGGCTAGACAGAAATTGATTTAAAATATTCAAAATGAATTTTATATTATCTATGCATTCGATGCAAGGGTGGTAAAACGATGGAGTTGTTAATACCATTGAACCTGGTGTTGGATATGATCTTAGGATCAACAACCCGCTATGGTATGATGTATAATGACGAAGTCGCAAACTGACGAAGTCCTCAACATACTGTAAAAAGTATGGTATCATGACGTCATAAACCGTTTTGATGTATTGCGAAAAGAATTTAAAGAAGTAGTCGATGTCAATTGAGTTGACTAGACGAATGTTTCACGTTGAAATCCAATTTATTGGTATGGTCTAAGCTACTTGATTCGGCTAGACAAATGGTATGTCATCGAGCTTTCTTTGAGAACATGTGCCAAACCAAATAGTTTTGGTGCAGAATCTAATGATTTAGTCTGAGGAGAACATGGAAGAGGTAGTTACTTTCTTTGTGATTGTAAACTGACCATTAAAGAAGGGCTTACGGTGAAATGATGTTTAACCTAGTAAGAGTTCATGGTCGATTGGACCCCTCAGCAAAAGTATGAAAAGTTTTAAGAGGAAATTTTATATTCCTTGTTATTCCTTTTGCTTCATGATTCTTGATATGTTATGGGGGTTAGGAATGAGGGAAAGATAAGAACTCCGTTGAAGAGAAGTTGAGAAGAAAGGTAGGCTAAAATTTCGAGGATGAAATTCTGTGAAGAAGGGGTGAATGTGATGACCGGGTAAGGGTGTGGTTTTAAGAAATTCGAGGGACGGAATTTTTATAAGCTGAGGAAGAGTGACGACGGAAATTGAGTTGTCCGAATTTAAGTTTAAAGAATTAGTTATTAATAAAAGAAATTTTTATTAATATTATTATGTGCTATGTGTTTATTAATCGTTCTATAACCTAGGATGATTATAAATCGGGAGTATTCTGGCTACGAGCTAGATTGAGCGAATAAGAATTTTCAAGACGAAAATAGAAGTTTTCCGGGAACAAAATATTTTCATGAAAAAAGACGAAATAGGCATTATTCATCCGTTTCTGCTCGGAGATTTATTTTGAAATTCCGAGAAGCTATAGATTACGTTTAATTTTGAGTCGTGATGGAATATTCAATAATATTTCAGTTATGGCAAAAACGAAATTTTTGCCTACGGACTCAAAACCTAGGTTAGGAAAAGTGAGTTCCGAGAATTTTATGATCACGTATAATAATTAGGGTTATTATGCGTGAGATATATGAGTATGATATGAATTATTATACGAGTATAGTACGAAGATTATTACGATATATAATACGAATATCGTACGAACAATATACGAATAGATTACGAGAATACGAGAATACGAGAATAAAATGCGTAAAATACGATTAGTCTTAATGGAATTTGAGTTCTTGGACTTTGTAGAATCTAATTGGACTTGGATTATGTCAAGCCCAACGCTTTGTGAAATCAAACCCAAAATAGGCCCAATAAGAATTAGGGTTAAGGACCAAACTAAGAAAAGAAACCGCGGATAGAACCGATTGATAAACGGATGGGTAATAACCAAAGGGCAAACCATGGGTTGACCCATGGGCATGTGGGGTGGCTACTTGGTCACCAAGTAAGGGTGGTGGCCAAGTTAAATTGGTGGCTAAGTTGTGGGAGGAGGTGGGAATAGTAAGGAGGTGGGGGCGAAATGACTAAAATGGCCTTAGCTTTGAACATCTATAAATAGTAAGCTTATTTCATTATTTGTGGATTTTGAAAATCCCACACTTGAGAGAGAGAGAGAGAAGTCGGATGGCAGGGAGAAGGAAGAGCATGAGCATGAATGATCGGATCGAAAGTGATCGTGTAATAGCAAAGCTTACAAATCGTCGGCTTTGTATAACGGAAGAGGATTAAAGAAGAATGGTAATCCGGAACCTAATCTCTTTTAAATTTTCTTTAAGTTTTTATGTTTAAAAACATAACTTAGTGAAGATAAGAGGTAGATAAGGTTAGAGATGATTTCATATGGTTGAAATCATAAGAAAATGAAGAAATAAGAATTAGAAATTTAGTTTATAAATTTCTTAAGGAAGTATAAGATTCGTAATGAATTTGAACGATCCGAGTGGATTATATGAATAAGTAGGTGGAATAAGTAAGGAATGATGTTCTATAACATCAAATTCCAATAAAAAGTGGAATCATAATCCAAAATATCGATTAAAATGAAGAACGAACGAAGAACACGAAGAACACGCGAAGAACACGAAGAACGTTGTTGATGGACAAATTTAAAACCATCGTAGGATAATTGTTGTTGATGGACAAGTTTAAAACTATCACGTATAAATTAGTTGCATATTTCTTGGTTAGGAATGGTAGAAACGTTCATGAAGAACAGATTAAAACATAGCTATAACGAAGTTATGGCGAAAATTTCATAAAAGTCAAACGAGAATTGGAAAGTTAGTAAATGAACCCGAACATGTAGGGTTTCATAAGAATGTAAGAGAACATAGAAAATGTGAGTCGTGGACTCAAGAATAAACAAGTTCCGAGTTCGAATGATTGAATTACGGACGAACAACCGAAGAGCGTTAAAAGAGTAAAAATGAAAGAAGGGTGAAGATTAAGCCAATCGAATGGCACATTGACGGATTCAGAATGAAATTCTATCCGGGGGGTATTGAATTACGTAAGATAAGGAAGAGAATGGCTTTGGAATGACCTTGTTCCGAGTTATAATGAAGGAGTTATGAGATCGAGAAGTAAGCGTCTCAAATTGGATTTAACACTTAGAGAAATTTTCTAGGGTTAGGGCTCAGCGTCATGCAAGTGCGAGGTCATGCCTTGTAGAGTGGCGCAGAGCGCAGACTAGGGAGGCGGCATCTTTGTAAACGGCGCTTGCAGCGGTGAGAGAGAGATAACAAAGGGGAGTGCGGCCAGCTTGGCTGGTGTTGGGAAAAAGCTAGAGATGATCTTTTAACTGCTCAGCTCTTGGGGGAAATGTAAGGGACGATAAAGAATATAATATTCAACTAATGTAACACTTAATCAAGTGATGTAAACCTTCATTAAAGGTTGAATGTAAAGATTAAACAAGATTAAATGACAAAGAATATAATCGCGGGTTACGTAACCGATATCTGGGGACCCTAGTCGGGATGAACGAACGTGAGGAATTGCTATGGTTGTGATTCCTTAGACGTTGAGTGACGAGGGTAATGAATAACATTTCGATGTTATATCATAATAATGGGAGATAAGTGTGAAGCGTATAGACGCTGTGAACCGTCGCGCCTTAGTTGATAAAGAATGAATCCGGAGGGATGACATTTAGTTGTCAGAAAGCCGCAAGGAATAAGAAATTGACTTAATCGAACATTATAGTTTAATAGTTCGTATAAGTTAAAAGAAGTTAGGTTGTGGTACAATCGTAACCTTTGATGGTTGACATATGGGAGCTGGGCTAAAAAATTCCTTCAGAGAGCGAAGGTATATACAAAACTCGGCCTTAGTGATCTAACTCAGCTTGTGATTGCAGTGTAGATGAGACGGGAACTTGTTTGTTGGTTGTTTGTGGAAAACCACTCAGAGTACCATATGGACTACTAGCAGAGACGCGATGTGTGCTGAGTCCTAGAGAAGTTATAAGAATAAGATAAGAATATAAATCATCCAAGATGATGAACGTTTTGAGTAATACATCTCCGTATGTCATAAAGCCGTAAATTGATAAAAGAAGTTAGTCGCGTAAACTTATATTGCAAGAACGCGAACCCTAAGTAGTAAAGCTAAGTAAACCAATGCGTAAGTTCAATATATGACTAATTGGTATTTATGTTTTTTCTTTATGTGTTATATAGGAATTGAAATGAGCAGTTCAGCATAAGTTATAGCTGTGCGTAAGGCAAGTTTCCTAACTTCATTCATATTACATGAATGCTAGTTTCTTAAACTTCTCAGTTGTTGTACTTGAGAAGTTCTATCTATGTGCGAATGTGTGATATTTGTACAAGGTGTTAGAATGTATGAGGCCTTAGGCCACAATTTGAACACTTCGGTGTTTCTATGATATGAATTGTTCTGTGATTGAGCTGTTCAATACATGTTCTGTTTATACATGAACCGTTATTGTTAAGTATGTGCTAATGATTCTAGCCAGACAGGATGTGTATGAAAAAGGTAGAGGGATGAAAGTATTTTAAAGTGAAAATAATTGATGTTTTAAGATGATAAGAATCGAGACTATTCCTATTATTCGAGCTACTTTATAACCTTTGTTCGGTTATAGAAGTTCTAAAGAAATGTTTTAATCCTGAAGTTGTTTGTTCAACTATTATGACTTGCTGGGCAATTGAATGCTCACACTTGCTTAAAATGAAAAACAATTTTCAGCGAACAAGGTTAGAAGAACTTAAGGATCCCGTAAAGATCAAGCTGACGGTATCCAGATGAAGTTCCATTCAAAAGGTGAATGAGCGAGAAGATCAAGTGAAGACTTGTAATGTAGAAAGATAAAACTGAACTATAGACTAGTTTAATGAACTGTTATGTATCCTTGGTGGCGGATAAAAGTCACTCTTGTAAGATGAAATGAATAATGTATTTATTATTATTTGTAATGAAAAAGGTTATAAGGTTTCCAGAACCTGAGATTTAAGAGTGTATGTCGTTATATTTCAGTATATAATGATGTATGTTGGATGAATGATGTACTCGTGACGCGACGTAAATTAAATTGAAGAAGATAAGATAGGGTTTTGAGGCGTTACAATGATCATACCATCCAATACCATCCTGGAAAAGCGACCGTAGTAGCTGACGCATTGAATAGAAGATCATATGCGAGCACGAGTGCAATATTGTCAACGTAAAGGCCCATTTTGTATGACTTGAAAAGGATGGAAATAGAGTTAAAGACTCCAGGGACTCATGTGATGATGTCGAATATACGAGTGGAACCGACTTTAATCGATAAAGTTAAAGCTGCTCAAACCACAAACCTGGAGCTGATGCGTATGAGGAAGAAAGTGCAAGAAGGTGCTATGCCGGAAGCAAGAATCGATGAAGAAGGTATACTTCGAGTAAACTCCAGACTTAGTGTTCCAAACGATCATTATTTAAAGTATAAAATCATGATGGAGGCGCACAACACACCATTTGCAATCCATCCTGGGAGTACCAAAATGTATCATGATCTTCGATATACATTTTGGTGGAGCAATATGAAGAGAGAGATAGCAGAGTTTATCTCAAGGTGTTTAACTTGTCAACGAGTCAAGGCGGAGCACCAAGTACCAAAAGGTCCATTGCAACCATTTGAAATTCCAGAATGGAAGTGGGAACACATTACCATGGATTTCGTTACTGGTCTTCCCAAGGTTTCTTAAGGCATAGATGCAATTTGGGTCATTGTTGATAGATTGACCAAGTCTGCTCATTTCCTATCTATACGAGAAACTTATACACTTGAACATCTTGCTCGTATGTACATAAACGAGATTGTAAGACTGCATGGTATGCCAATATCCATAGTTTCTGATCGAGACCCAAGATTCACTTCAAGATTTTGGGTTAGTTTGCAAAAAGCTATGGGCACGGATTTACGATTTAGTTCGGCATATCATCCTCAAATGGACGGGTAGTCGGAGAGGACTATTCAAACTATTGAAGATTTATTAAGACTCTGTGTCCTTGACTTCAAGGGAAGTTGGGATAAGTTCTTACCATTGGTCGAGTTTTCCTACAACAATAGTTATTAAACAAATATTGGCATGGCTCCATTTGAGGCTTTGTATGGAAGAAAGTGTCGTTCTCCAGTATGCTGGAATGAGGTGGGTGAAGCAACGTTATTAGGACCGGAGTTGGTACGTATGACTACGGAAAAGATTCAAACGATCCAACAACGTATAAAAACCTCATAAGATCGACAAAAGAGTTATGTTGATCTTCATTGAAAGGACGTGGAATTCGATATTGGAGATCATGTGTTGTTGCGTGTTGCTCCATGAAAAGGAGTTACGAGATTTTGAAAGAGAGGAAAGCTTAATCCTCGATTCATTGGCCCATTTTTAATCCTCGATCAAGTAGGAACTGTTGCCTATAAACTCACCTTACCGCCAAGTATGTCTCGTGTTCATAATATTTTTCACATATCTATGTTACGTAAATATTTAAAAGACACGAACCACATTATTGAATTAGAACCGGATGAGATAACGGAAGATTTAACGTATGAAGAGGTACCTATTAAAATCTTAGATAAGAAAGATCATATTCTACGCTCTAAAGTTATACCTCAAGTCAAAGTTTTATGGAGAAACCATGATGTTGAGGAAATGACCTGAGAGTTAGAATCTGAAATGAAATCAAGGTATCCTCACCTCTTCGACATACCAGGTACGCACCCTAATTTCAAGGACAAAATTTCATAAGAAAGGGAGGTTGTAAGACCCCAACTCTTATAAATAAAGATTAAATTTTCTCGAAATATATTTTTGAATATTATGGTGTGGACATGATATAATGTTATAGTTGTGGGTCATATTTACAAATTTTTTCAAAGAAAGCAAGTGGTTATATAATATTCGATTGGTCGGGGAATATTCGTACGACGACACAATCATTGGTGGACCCCACAACGGAAGTATTGTCATAGTTAGAAAATGACAAAATTATCTTTTTATAAAAATAACGGCGAAAGTTTACCGTTAAACTGTTGAACTACCCGGTAGTAAAAGTACTGATGTCTGCGTGGTTGCATAGTAGTAACACGGTATTAATAATTATTGATGCTTACATGAGAAGTCACAGTTATAACTCAATTATTGCTACGATAATTCTTTGCATCATATCTTTCATATTATTGATTCAATTATTGTGGCAAGATTATCATCACGCCTAATATGTTATACTATTAAATCAATAATTGAGACGACAAAGTAATTCATATTATTATTTGCAATATTGACAATGTCTAGAAGTTACATCGAGGAGTGGTTTGGTCACTAGCTGCGTGCGATAAGGAGAAATCTTATCGGAAACCCCTCTTTCCTAGAAGCGAATTTGGTTGTTAAATATTATGAGTTATAATATTAATGATGAATAAGTTCGCGTTGATTAAAGATGAAATTGATAGTTCTATTGTGTTGGGATTATTAGTGTTAATAGAAATTGACATCTATTTCGATAATAATGGATGTCTGGAGGTTATATTGATCAATCGGGTAATTAATCAGATAAATGAGCAATTAATTGCTATTAATTCATATGCTTATAACTATGTGTTCACACGTGTGTACTATTGATTCACATTCATGTACTATTAGGGGAGGTGGTGCAAGATTGATAATACATACATGACTAAATTAAAAATGGAGGTATAGATGAAGGTACTATACTGTAATTAGTTTTTTCACATGATTATACTATTAAGTCATATGAATGAACTATTAATTCACATTATTTACTATTAGGGGAGGTTGTGCAAGTTTTATAATACTTGGAGGACTAAATTAAAAATGAAAAAAAAGTGGAAGGTATTATACTGTAATATTTTGTGCCCCAAAACGTGCAATTATCGAAACTATATTTTTCTATAAATAGAAGCCCATTCTTCCTCATTTCTCACCAATTCACTAAAGCTATAGAGCAATTATTATAGAGAGAAATTATAGAGGGAAAGAAGAAGAGAAGTTTGCTACCTCACTATTCCAGTATCCAGTCTTCTTCTATAGTAATGGGTATTATTATTTTGTATTCACGAAGAGAGTTATTTTCTTTCAATACTCATAAGGGTTATTATTCCATTCTTTATTATTATGTTGGAATAACCTGTCTATGCGAAATACTGCATATATGGTGAAATTCTTCTGTTATTCCATTCTTTATTATTCGTTGGAATAACACGTGCATGCGGTCTCATCGCATGCCCGGTGAATTCTGTTGTTATTCCATTCTTTATTATTTTGTTGGAATATCATATGCATGCGGATTACGCATGGCTGGTTCCATTCTTTAATATTACATTGGAATATCCCATGCATGCAGTTACGCATGATCGGGTTCCATTCTTTATTATTACGTTGGAATAACATGTATGTATGCATGCGGATTCTTGCGCTGGTGAATTCTTCTGTTATATCATTCTTTATTATTCTGTTGGAATAACCTGTCTATGTGGATTACCGCATGCATGGTGAATGATCCTTCGTATTAATTCCTTATTAAATTATGGAAATGATCTGTCTACGTGGATTACCACATAGCGGGCAAAAATCCTTTTGTGGTTTCATATATTCTATTATACTCTGTTGGTTAAAGTTTTAGCTTCCATACTCCAAGAAATTAGTGGAATATCCTTGATATTTGCGCTTCATCCAGTATCTTTTTATGGAAAAATTCTTTCGAGCATTCATGAATTTTACTCCACAAAGAAGTATCATGTTGACAATTTGGACGTTATTTATTTCTGGATAAATTAAAATTTTAAATCTTTAAAATTTATCCTTGAACTTGTTTTATTGAATTATTATGTCATTGTCATCATCCTCATGCTTATATTGTGATTAAAGTCATCTTTGCCTTACGTGCATAAATGGACTTGGTATGATTATGACCAGGGATTATTTGATGTAATCATGACCTTAATGTGATGAATGATGTGGTAAAAGTCCTTATGGGCCTGTAGTTCATTGATGGACAATTGTTGGTATGATTATGACCAGGGATAATTCGGTAAAATCATGATCATTGATGATTACATGAATATCCTTGGACGTGATGCAGGGATGATTTGATTTTATTTATTAAGCCGAGTCTCAGCGATAAAGTTGATGAAAACCTTTTTAAATCATAGAAGATAGTAGATTTTATGCTCTACTTGACTTTTCTAATGGATTGCTTGTTCCGCTGCAGTTAAATGTGTCGTCTATTATATTCTATCAGTTTAACATTGTTGAAGGCTAATGATAATTTATTCTGCATTATCTTAGTCATAATACTTTTTATTGGGCTAGTTGAGCTCACCCTTTCTTTCACTGTTCTCTTTAGTAAATGAGAACGTAGTCGGGACTAGTCGGGGAACGGAGTGACGGTCCAGATGATAGCATTAGTAGTCCTCAATATTTTATTAAATAGTGTGACAATAAATGTAATGAGGACTCCATTGAGTGTGGATATTGTCTAGATGACAATATTCTTATTAAAACTCTTAGATTATGTTTTGTCGTATTTTACACGACTGTTGTATAATAAAGTTGTATTTGAATTTTGTACCATATATTTGGCGACTCAAGATGGGTGATGTATACCTATTTTGGGGGCGTCACACAACCCATGGGTGAATTGATGATCATGAACTTTGTGTGATGGGCAAGGAAGTTGTGTAATGGGCAAGTTTACCTAGTGAGCAAGTAGTGAATAGTAAGGAGGTTACTTAAGGAGGTGGGATGTCTTATTGACTATTATGCCCTAAAATTAGAAGTCCTATAAATAGGAAGCTCATAATTCATTTGTGGATTATTATTTTCATCCAACAAACTCTCCTTGCAAATCAACTTAATTGGTAAAGAAAATAAGCACTTATAAGTCCAACCTTCCATTGTTAGATTTTCCAAAGAAGAATAAGTTAGTCTTCAAAGGTAAATGATCTTATCTGTACTATCTCTACCATAGTAGGGAGATAAGAGAAGTGTAACCTAACAAACTTATATGCTAAGAACATATGAGGATTGGATAAGCAACAAACTTAAGCCGAATAAGTCATTAGGAAATAAAAATATTGTATTGTATAAATTGTTAGATGATGAACTTATGAGGAATAAGCCATAATCTAATATCAATACAAGTTATTGTAATATATACATTGAGATGTCTAGTTAATGAAATGAAAGCATTTGGAATAATGAACAAATCGTTAGTAATAAAGTTTTGCCGAAATTCACACGATTGGACGAGAATCGTCGAATATGTGAAATTCTCAGAATTGAAGTCGGATTTTGTGTTTGAACTCGGAAACGTTGGTTTTCAATGGAGATAAGTCGTATTTGGCATTATAGAGTTACGAACTCGAAAATGACCAAATTCTGACTTAGAACGAAGAAACGAGCGTTGAACATTCACGAACGTTTATCGTTTTTGTTAAAATGAACTAATAGGTGAATTTTTAGCAAACAAAGTCGAATAGATAAAAATCTTGCATGAACATGTAGAGTATGTAATTTGTGAACCAAAGGCTCCTGAACGAGCCAATTCAGACTTATAACGAAGAAGTTATGAGTCCGAGGATCTCTGAGTTGAATAATCATCAAAAATTACAGTGCTGAGTGGCACTCATGGCGCCCGATTTCAAGGCCAAAATAGCCGCTGCAGCGGCCAAGCTTGGTTGAGCAAAGCTATAACCCATCGGAGAGAGTGGTATTGCGATCAGAATAAAGGAGAGACTCATGGCCGCAGTAATGAGTCCCGATCTTCTAGCCAAATGTGTGATGCCGCAGCACGGCACAGAGAGGAATAGTCGACGCCGCAATGCCAACCTTAAAACCTAGATAGTAAAGAATGGTTACAAGTAAAGTATGAATGAATATTTTTTAACAATGAACTAAGGAACTTAATAAAACATTATTAAGTCATAATTAAACCTCAAGTATGATCACTTAGAGTTAAAGAAAGTCAATTGCGTGTGAACGTAGGAATGACATAAAGGAAACCGGAACCAATAATAACAAATCTAATACATAATTTGATTGAGAAGAAGGGTAAGATTCTTTAGGAGCCATGTATGATTATTCATGACCTAATATGTTATTTGATGTTATCATCTACTGTAGAGACTTAAAGACTTAAAGTGCACATGTTATATCTGTAAGCAGACGCTAAAGGCAAGTACTCTAACCCTTGTTCCAGTTCAATCTGGACACGTTTTTTAATTCATGTATTCTTCGCATTAGTTAATGTCTGATGAAGTCAATGCCAATTCCTTCGGCTAGACTTAGGATATGTTGGATTTCTGTCAATCTTTCAAGTATGGGCAATGATTTACCAAACTAATATTGTTGTGGTTTTCAAAAAGAGACTGAGTATGCCAAATTGTTTTGTTGTCAAACGACAGACACGTGAGTTTGCCACAACTTAAACGTATACACGTTTAATGAATATAGTGTTGATCAACATAGAGTACTATAGGCTGATCACCTAGACGTGCTCGTAAGCTATGCTGGACTTACGGACTTCGTGCCGGGATGTCCTTTTCAATGTACTAATGAAATGCTCATGGTCTTGGACCGGGAATTGATGTTTTACTGAATATTGTTGTTGTAAAACGTTTTGAATGAAAAGAAGTGCTATTTTAAATTATCGATAGTACTTCGTAACTATTGTTCAATTATTGAAGATATATGATTCCTATGTTTCAAGCATGCTAGTTTTATTAGAATTGTTGTACTTGCTGAGCTAGTTAGGCTCACTCTTGCTTGAACCATATGAATGCTGCTAAGATCAAACGGACCGATGGATCCAGCAAGGGTAAATGGAATGCGAAGGCGAACCCGTAGATTACTTATGTAATAGTTTAGTTTTGTAAGAATAATATTTGATATTCTGACAAGGACAAATGTAACGATTATAAAGAACCTGGGGAATGTTAATATTATTTTGAATATATATAAGACATATTCGTTCTTTTGAGGTATTTCAATTGAATGTTTGTGTGAACTGTAGCACCGTGTAGCACCATCTGTCGGGTTGGAAGATACCCGGATTTGGGGGCGTCACTGGTTGGTATCAAAGCAAGAGGTTATAAAACTTAAGGGGGGATTTAAACCTTAAGTCATAACCTTAAGAAAAGTCAAAGAATAAAAGATGTAAATTAACCTTATAAAAATGCATTATATATGTTATGTATTTTTATTATTCTACTAACGTGTACTAATCAAACTTTTAGTGTTGTTGTAGATATCAGGAGAAAATAGAGACGTACAAGTAGTTAGCGAAGGGTCGGTTAATCAGATAGAGATCATACCGAACCCCCTAGCAGCAGATCCCAAGGTAGTAGTGGTTGAGTCTGGAGACTCAGAGAGCTTAGACCTCATGTCCGTGTTCGATGGCATGCTGGAGGACGAGGTGGAGGTGGTGTTCTTCAACCCCGTAGCTATAGCAGCAGAGATGGCTCCGGGGCAGTCAATGATGTCACTTTTCATGTCAGTGTTGGATAGAAACATACATTACTGTCAGGAGGTTAAGGAGCTGAAAGTAGAGCTCCAGGCTATTATAGAAGATAAGATGGACGTGGAGTTCATATGGGAGCAGGAGCATAATGAGAGGGTTTTGGCTAAGGACAAGGTCCATGAGCTGAAACAGGAGGTCTTTGAGCTCAGGGGGAGCTAAAGACTAAGAAGCAGAAGATAAGGAGGATGTCCTATATTCATAGGAGTTCTCATGAAGACTTCCAGCTGCAGGTAGCTGGTAATCCAGTAAAATCAAGGCAGACGCGACATACTATCAGCTGTGATATTATCGCCGGTCTTACCAAGGAGGATTTTGAGAATGCCTTAAGGCAGATATAATCTAGTAGTAGCTAGAGTAGTTTAGATATATAAATATTTTGTATCAGTAGTGACGTAAAACCCTCTTTTGTATAACAAGGGTAGTCTTTTGTAAATCCCAATTTTTGGAAAGTAATTGCGGGAAAGTAATGTAATCAGCTTAGGCTGTGTAATGTAACCGATGTAGTGTTATACTACAATGAATCAATACAAGTTTTCATTTTTGGAACATGTTGAGTAATGAATGTTTCAATTATTGTTTAAAATTGAATAATAACTAACTAACAGGAAATGAAAAAAATATATATAACGAAATGTGTTGTTTATTGTAACTGAAAAATGCCACCAAGAAGAGAACCACGTAATCAAGGCGCTAACACAAATCAACCAAAGGGAGGTCCGGTTAACCCCATGCAGGAGTTTGTAAATCTTTTAACCGCAACGTTTAATAGAACCAGGGCTAACATCCCCGTAAATCCTGGTGTAGCACAAGCTACTACGTTTAAGGATTTTAAAAGCGTGGGTCCGCCAGAGTTTAAAGGAACTACGGACCATATCGAAGCCCAAACGTGGGTGAAGGTAATCGAGAAGGCATTTATGATAGCAAATGTCGACGAGGTCCAGAAGGTTGCCTTTGCAACCTACATGATTAAGGGAGAGGCCAACTTTTGGTGGGAGGCCAATCAAGCTAGGGTCGGGATAGAGGTTCTAACGTGGGCGAGGTTCAAAGAGATATTTTTCGACAACTACTTTCCCAAGAGCATGCAAGGTAGGATGGAGATGCAGTTTCTGGAATTGAAACAAGGAGACATGATAATTCCCCAATACGCCATTAAGTTTAATGAACTGGCGAGGTTCGCTCCACACCAAGTAGACACCGAAGTTAGGAGGGCGCGACGGTTCGAGCAGGGCTTGAAACCCTGGCTCTATAACCGCATATCTGTGTTCCAAAGTACTTCCTTTGGAACCATATTATAGAAAGCGATAATCGCCGAAGGTGGTAGCGAGGCATTGAGCCAGTACCAAAAAGACAAGAAAAAAAAGGGAAAGTAGACGGGGGAGTGGAGATCGAGGGAGCCAACATAAGTGGCGAAGGTTACAAGCGGAAGGTGATTAGCTCTGGGACCGGAGTGAAACTAGGGGACCTAAAGAGGAGGATGGAGGCCTGCAAGACCTGTGGGAAGACTCATTTAGGAGTCTGTCTCAAGGGTAAGGCCGTGTGTTACAATTGTGGACAGGAGGGGCACATTACGCTTAACTGTCCGAGTCCGAAGAAGAACCAGGGCACTGTATCATATGGCGCAAGTAGAGATAAAGGAGTTGATGGTGCAGTTGCAAGAACTGTTGGACAAGAAGTATATATACAACCGAGTGTTTCACCGTGGGGAGCACCGGCACTGTTTCTTAAGAAGAAAGATGGATCGTTAAGACTTTGTATCGACTATCGAGAGTTGAACAAGTTAACAATAAAGAATAAGTATCCATTGCCCATGATCGATGATCTTTTTATCAGTTAAAAGGGGCAAAGTATTTTTCTAAAATAGATTTAAGGACGGGGTACCATCAGCTGAAGGTTTGGAATGAAGACGTACCAAAGATGACATTCAGGACTAGTTATGATCATTACAAGTTTCTGGTGATGTCATTTGGGTTGACTAATGCACCAGCTATATTTATGGATATGATGAATAAAGTGTTCAAACATTATTTGGACAAGTTCGTCGTGGTGTTTATCGATGATATTCTAGTCTATTCTAAGACGCTAGAAGATCATGCTGAACACCTAAGGATAGTGTTAGAGACATTAAGGAACGAGAAGTTATATGCGAAGTTCACTAAGTGTGAATTTTGGTTAGAGAAAGTATAGTTTTTAGATCATGTCATTGACCACGAAGGGATTTCAGTAGATCTAGCGAAGCTGGAAGCCGTAATGAATTGGGAACAACTGAAAATGCTGACTGGGGTGCGAAGTTTCTTAGGGTTAGCGGGTTACTATCGGAGATTCATGCAGGATTTTTCGAAGATAGCTACTCCGTTGACTAACTTGACAAGGAAGATGGTGAAGTACGTATGGACTGAGAAATGTGAGGACAGTTTTCAAGAACTGAAGAAGAGGTTAAGTGAAGCACCTATTTTGTCATTACCCGATGACACAGAATATTTCGTAGTCTATAGCGATGCTTCATATAGAGGACTTGGTTGCGTGCTCATGCAACATGGTAAGGTCATTACGTATGCATCTAGGAAGTTGAAGGATTATGAGAAAGTTTACCCTACTCATGATCTAGAACTGGTCGCGATAGTGTTCGCTTTAAAGATATGGCGACATTATCTTTATGGAGAAAAGTGTTAGATATACACGGACCACAAGAGTCTAAAATATATCTTCACACAGAAGGTGTTGAATATGAAACAAAGGAGATGGCTGGTGGTGATAAAGGATTATGTCTGTGAAATCCTGTATCACCCTAGAAAAGCCAATGTAGTTGCCGACGCCTTAAGTAGAAAGGGTCAAGAAAAGTTGTCTATGTTAACGGCTCAAACTGAGTTAATAACAAAGATGGCTAGGATGGAGATAGAGGTGAAATTGCCAACTGAAGTAGAGCAGATACTATTTGAGACAAAGATCCAATCTACCATCGTAGAGAGAGTCAAGGAGGTACAACTCAAAACTGATGAGTGTGACCAGATGAAGAAGCAGTTAACCAATGAAAAAGATATTAAATTTAGTCTTGATAATGATGGATTATTTAGATTTGAAGGAAGAATTTGGGTTCCAAATGAGACGAAATTAAAGGAGCAAGTTTTACAAGAAGCTCACAGTTCGAGGTACTCGATTCATCATGGTAGTACTAAGATGTATCAAGATCTTTGATAGAGTTTTTTATGGCCGAACATGAAGAGAGAGATAGCCGAGTATGTGAGTAGGTGCTTGACTTGTGAGAAAGTTAAGACCACACATCAACGACCAAGTGGCTTGTTACAGTTATTGGAGATTGCGGAGTGGAAGTTGGAGCATATCACGTTGGACTTTGTGGTGGGACTTCAGATTACTCAGAAGGGGTATGATGCGATTTGGGCGATAGTGGATCGGTTGACAAAGTCGGCTCACTTTTTGCCAATTCTGGTCAAGTATAACTTAGATCAATTAGCGAAACTTTATGTTAAGGAAATTATTTCCAGACATGGAGCACTAGTTTTGATTGTGTCATATCGTGACCCATGATTCACGTCAAACTTTTGGAGAAGTCTATAAGAGCAGTTGGGGACGCAGTTGATGTTAAGTACGACATATAATCCACAAACTGATGGGCAGAGCGAGAGGATAATTCAGACGTTAGAAGATATGTTAAGATTTTACGTCATGGATTTCAAGGGTAGGTGGGATGATCATCTACTATTTGTAGAGTTTGCGTATAACAACCGTTATCATGCAAGCATGGGTATGCCGCCTTACGAAGCTCTATATGGGAGAAAGTGCCAAACGCCGTTGTGTTGGGATGAAGTGGGAGAACGATGAATGCTAGGACCAGAATCGGTGCACCAAACAGCGGATGTAGTGAAATTGATACGAATGTGTCTCGTAGCAGCTCAAGACAGACAGAAGAAGTACACAGACTTACATCGAGAAAATAGGGAGTTTGAGGTAGGCTCGTACGTATTTCTAAAGGCATCTCCCTGGAAAGGAAAGATACATTTTGGAAAGAAGCGGAAACTAAGCCCAAGGTTTATAGGACCTTTTGAGGTACTAAAACGGGTAGGTGAGGTAGCGTATATGGTAGCGTTACCTCCAGACTTAGAACGAATACATAATGTATTTCACGTATTGGTGTTACGTCCTTATAAACCAGATTATAAACACATAATAGAGTTTAAGCCCATTTAACTCGAGAAGGACTTAACATACAAGGAGATGCCGATTTAAATCATCGATAGAAAAGAGCAAGTTCTGCGAAACAAGGTCATATTATCGGTAAAGGTGTTATGGAAGAACCACGATGCCAAGGAAACAACGTGGGAATTGGAAGAAAAGATAAAGAAGGATTACCCTCATTTGTTTGCGTAATGTAATGCGAGATTCTGGGGACAAATTCTTTATAAGGGGGGGGGGGGGGAAGAATGTAACGACCGAGAAATTCGGATCCTTTGTAAAATACTTGAAAGAATTAAATAATGAATAAAATAATATTTTTTGTTATTATTACGTGTTAATAAGACGTATGTCGTTCTATAACCTAGAAATGTCACAACATCATAGTATTTTAACTATGTGAGGGAATTAAAGTGTTTGAATTTCCAAGACAAAAATAAAAGCTTTCCGAGAAATTTTACGAAAACACTATTTATCGTTTATCACTCGGGAGTTATATGTTTGAACTTCTGAGCAATACATAACGTTATAATATCGAGGCGAGATGGATTATGTAATAATAATCGAAGTATGGAAAATGCAATATTTCGCATACAGACTTAATTTGAGAATGTTAAGTATTAACTTCTAATGGAATGGAATTATGGATTATGTAGGAGGTACCAATCCATTAAGCATTAAGGGACAAGCCCAAGAGTTAGAAATGATTAAGCCTAAGTGTTGGTTTATATTAGGCCCAAAGTAATTAAAGCAAGCCCAAAGGAATAAGCTAATCAAACTAAACCTAAGCCCAAATGATAATCTAATGGACTAACTTGATCCATGGGGCAACCCATGGGTGAATTGATGCTTAAGAACTTTGTGTGATGAGCAAGGAAGTTGTGTAATGGGCAAGTTTACTTATGAGTAAGTAGTGAATAGTAAGGAGGTTACTTTACTTAAAAAGGTGGGATGTCTTATTGACTAGTATGCCCTAACATTAGAAGTCCTATAAATAGGAACCTCATAATTCATTTGTGGGTTGTTATTTTCATCTAACAAACTCTCCTTGCAAATCAACTTATTTGGTAGAGAAAATAAGCACTTATAAGTCCAACCTTCAATTGTTAGATTTTCCAAATAAGAAGATGTTAGTCTTTTAAAGGTAAATGATCTTATCTCTTCTATCTCTACCATAGTAAGGTGATGAGAGAAGTGTAACCTAATGAACTTATATGCTAAGAACATATGAGGATTAGATAAGCAATGAAATTAAGTTGAATAAGTCATAAGGGAATGAAAATCTTGTATTGTATAAATTGTTAGATGATGAACTTATGAGGAATAAGCCATAATCTAATATCAAAAGAAGTTATTGTAATATATAGGTTGAGATGGCTAGTTAATGAAATGAATGCATTTGGAATAATGAACAAATCATTAGTAATAAAGTTTTGCCGGAATTCACACGATTGGACGAGAATTGTCGAATTCGTGAAATTCTCGGAATTGAAGTTGGATTTTGTGTTTGAACTCAGAAACGTTGG
The DNA here is from genome assembly GCA_020205615.1 of Panax quinquefolius. Taxonomy (NCBI): domain Eukaryota; kingdom Viridiplantae; phylum Streptophyta; class Magnoliopsida; order Apiales; family Araliaceae; genus Panax; species Panax quinquefolius. The sequence goes on from CM035164.1 coordinate 48,231,892, forward strand.
TTTTCGATGGAGACAAGTCGTATTTGGCATTATAGAGTTGCGGACTCAAAAATGACCGAATTCCGACTTAGAACGAAGAAACGAGCGTTGAACATTCATAAATGTTTATCGTTTTCGTTAAAAATGAACTAATAGGTGAACTTTTAGCAAACAAAGTCGAATAGATAAAAATTCTTTCATGAATATGTAGAGTATGTAATTTGTGAACCGTGTGCTCTTGAACGAGCCAATTCAAACTTATAACGAAGAAGTTACGATTCCGGGAATCTCACAAGGTAAAAAATCTATCAAACATTTTTGGTGCACAGAGTGGCATCATGGGCCAAATTTAATACAAAATACTTGCATGCCAGCACAATACGAGCTTGGTCGAGAAAAGCTATAACCTCATCGGAGAGTGGGCGCATAACACAACCAGTAATAAAGGAGACTCATGGCCATAACGCCGAGTCCGGTCTTCTAGCCCAATGTGTGACGTCGCAGCGCAGCACAAAGAGGAATAGCCGGCGCTGCAGTGCCAGCCTTAAAACCTAGATAGTAAAGAATGGTTACAAGTAGAGTGTGAATGGAAATTGTTTAACAATGAACTAAGGGACTTAATAAAACATCATTAAGTCATAATTAAACCTCAAGTATGGCAACTCACGGATAGTCACCGCTAAGTAGTTCAAGGAGCTGGGACCACCAGAGTTTTTGGAAAAGCCAAAACCACTTAGGGCAGAGACGTGGACAAAGAATATCACCAAGATATTTGATGTCTTAAGATGCTCCGAGGAGAAAAAGGTTCCCTTTTCCACCTTCATGTTGCGAGGAGAGGTAGATTACTGGTGGGAATTAGTAAAACGTACTCAGCCTGCCGCACTCAAGATGTTGTGGGAGAAGTTCCAAGAATTGTTCAACGATAAGAACTTTCTCGAAAGTATTCATCACATGAAGGAGGTAGAGTTCATCAAGCTGGAGCAAAATAATATGACCGTGTCATAGTACGAAGCTTAGTTTGCTGAGTTGTCCCGGTTTGCATCCCATTTGGTTGATAATGAGGAGAGAATGACATGAATGTTTCTGCATGGTTTTAAACCCGAAATACGTCAATACCTCATTTCTCACAAACTGTGTTTGTATTCAGATGTAGTGAATAGGGCTCAGTTATTGGAGAGGGATTATGAGTCAGCTCAACCAAAATATAACGACTAATAACATGATAATAATCGTACCGGTGGCAACAGTCATCGGAACAATGATAACCATCGTGGAGGAAATTACCATGCCAGAAATGGTAACCACTTCGGTGGTAATCATTGCCAAGATAATAAAAGAAATGATTCAAGTGGAAATTTCATGAAGAGAAGATTTAACGATGATGGGAAGACGTCGGCAGCAGCACCAGCAACAAAGAGCATTTTTTGTGACTTCTAAAAAAGTGAGTAATCCGAACGAAGTTATCACAGGTTAGTTAATCATAAATTCTTGCAAAGTCTATACCTTATTAGATACCGGTTCTAACCATTCTTTTATCTCTCATGCTTATGCTCAACATTTGAACTTGACCTATGAGAAATTAGACTTTGACTTATCTGTTGAAACTCCATTAGGAAAAACCTTCATTACATCCACTGTTTACAAATCTTGCTTGATTCAAGTTTGCACCATCACATTACCTGTTGATCTTATCTCTGTAAAGATACATGCATTTGATGTGATTTTAGGGATTGATTAGTTAACCACTCATCATGCTAAAATTGATTATTTTCATAAGGTTTTTAGTTTTCATATTCCTAACCAACCTATTATACGAATTTAAGCAACCAAACCACTAAAGTCCAACACTTTTATATCAAGCCATAAAGCCATACGTCTATTGAGAAACGGATCTCAAGCTTTCTTAGCTCATGTCATGGACTTGGACAAAAATATGTCGGATTTTAATGATATATCTATTGTTAGTGAATTTCCTAACGTATTTCTTGAAGAACTTCCTGGCATACCCCTAGAGCGTGATATTGAATTTTGTATTGACCTTGAACCTGGTACAAAACCCATTTCTAAAACCCCATATCGAATGGCTCCTATTGAACTTCAGGAGTTAAAAACCCAACGACAGTAGTTGGTACCCGAGCCTCTCGCTGGTGACTTCCTTTGTGGAATGCATCGAAGCCAAACTCTCCGTAGGGGACTCCATATTCACGCAGTGGTAAACTGATAGGTTCAATTATGACGTGCTATCCAAGATTGGGATATGAGTCACATTTGAGAGCAACCTAAGTCAGTAATCAAAATACGTAGCTTTCTAAGCTTAGCTAGTTATTATCGGAGATTCATGGAAGGATTTTCTCAAATCGCTACTCCATTAACTCAGCTAACTTGAAAAGATACAAAATTCAAATGGAGCGAGGAATGTGAGAAGGGCTTCCAAGAACTCAAGAGGAGACTCATTTTGGCACTTGTTCTGACCATACCATCTGGAAAAACGAACGTGGTAGCTGATGCGTTGAGTAGAAGATCGTATACAGGTATGAGTACGATATTGTCGAACACAAGGACCCATTTCGTATAACTTACAAATGATGGAGATAGAGTTATAGACTCTAGGGACCCATGTGATGATGTCAAATATATGCGTAGAACTGACTTTAATTGATAAAGTTAAGGCTACTCTAGCTACAGACCCGGAGCTGAGGATTATGAAGACGAAAGTATAAGAATGTGTTATTCCAGAAGCAAGAGTCGATGAACAGTCGAAATCTCAACCCTCGATTTATTGGTCCAATTGAAATCCTCGACCGAGTTGGAAATGTGGCCTATAGACTCGTTTTACCGCCAAGTATGTCACGTGTTCATAATGTTTTTCACGTATCAATATTACGTAAATATGTGGGCGACCCGAACCACATTATTGAATTAGAACCAAACGAGATAACCGAAGATTTAACGTACGAGGAGGTACCAGTCAAGATCTTGGATAGGAAGGAGCATATCTTATGCTCAAAATTTATACCTCAAGTCAATGTTTTGTGGAGGAACCATGCTATTAAGAAAATGATCCGGGAGTTGGAATCGGAAATGAAAGCGAGGTATCCTCACCTTTTCGAAACACCAGGTATGTACGTCAATTTTGAGGAAGAAATTTCATAGGGGGGGGGGAGGTTGTAAGACCCCAACTTTTTATGAATAAAATTGAATTTCCTCTACTTATTATTTTGAAATAGTAAGGGGTTGATTTGATTAATGTGGTTAGTTATGGGTAAAATGCGCAAATATTTTAAATAAGCAAGTGGTTATAAAATATTCATTGTTGTCGAGGAATATTCATTTGGTCATGGAATATTCTTGATATTGGGGAATATTCATATGATGGCGCAACCATTTATAGGCCCCTTAACGGAAAACTATCGAATGAAGAAAATGACAAGTTTGAGTTTTTTTATAAATAACGGTGTAGTTGTTACCGTTAACACTGTTGAAATACTCGGTGGTTAAAGTACAATAATACGCGTGGTTGCATTAAAGCTATTACGATATTTGCGAAGATTTTTGGATTATTGATTCTTACGTAAGAAGGCACTACTCAATAATTGTTACAATAATTACTGTTCAATATTTTATTTTATTGATTCAATAATTGCTACGTTGATATTTTATATTATTGTTGTTTCAATAATTGTCACTGCAAAGTATTTCCCATTATCATATCAATAATTCATATTATTTGAATAATAATATTAGATAGCAATATTGGCAATGACTAAGGAAGTTCTGTCTAGGAAAGGGGTTTGGTCACCTAATTGCGCGCCAATAAGGAGAAATCCTTATCGGGCAACCCCCTCTTTCCTAGGAACGACCTGGTTGTCATTATTGTGATTTTGTAATATTATTTGTGAATAATTAATTATTAATTATTGATTTATATGATAATAAAATATTTATTTTATGTGGATATAAATGAGAGAATTAATGCTGAGGTATTTTATCAGTATTTTATCGGAATGGAGGTATTAAAAATCATCCGTATGAGGATTTTGGTCATTTTTTGTTTGGAATTTTGAAAAAACTTGCTTCTACAAAGTTGTAGAGAATTAAATTTCTTATGGAATGAACACTAAATTCGTATTTGTTTGATAAAAGGGCTATTTATTATGAATTATTAAAGTTTTGGAAATAAATGTTTTTATTAAAAATATGGGTTGGCCCAACTTTTGGTTGTGGAATTTTCTGAAATTGGTGGGCCCTACTTGTGGTGTGTTGAGTTTGGTCAGGAGGTGTGCATGAAATTTTTTATTAATATATTATTTTATTAAATTTTAGTCTGCTTTGGCGTTCTGGCATTTTCCTATAAATCGGGTGCTTAGTTAGAATTAAAAATCACACAAGAATCAGAAGTTTTCTATCTATATAATATCGGGCATATTTTTGTGAGTATTTAGATACTTTGAGAGTTGTGATTCAGTGCAAGTTTCCTTCAACATTATATTCGATATTCCAATCAGAAGTACTATTTTATGAGGTAAGGGATGTTATTTTCTTCGTAAATTATGTTATTTCTTTTAATATCCTTATACCGAAATATTGGTATGAATTTTATTATAAATTTTTAACCTTTTCATATTGAGGTTACTATTCACGTATACGGTATTATTCACGTATACGACACTATTCATGAATACGGTATTATTCATGTCGACGTCGGGATTTTTATTTGTCCCTTTTCGTTACTTGTTTTTTTGTGTTCTCATGTTAGGTGAGATTTGTTTGAAAAATCAAGTGAAAAAGGTCCGACATGTAACATGTCGATGATGGACTGTTAAGACTCGCCAGTTGGTTTTTTATATGGTTGTACAAATACAACCGAGAAAAGGTTTGCACATTGACCCAGTGATGTGACACTGCTAAACTGGTCGGTGAAACCGAGATTCATTAGGGTCCGGGGACTTGATTATGCGGAGGGAAGGTGTTAGGCACCCCCCGACATCCGTGTTACCACGGTGACCGCCACTGTTAAAGAAACTGTTATATGAATATGTGTGTGTGTGTGGATCAATGTGCTGTTATTTGGAAGTAGTGCGATGCCTCGTTCGCACCTATATACACATAGTTTGAATTTGTGTAAAATTCAGTTTTAAACAAGATATGGAAGTGATAAAAGAGGTTTTTCAAACCCTTGTGCTTAATAGTAATTGAGACCTTTTACACTCCCATTTTTATTAAGTGTTCGGCTTGATTGTTTTTTAATTTTTGAGATGCGAAGCATCTTCGAGAAAATAATGTTTAAAATAGTGCCGAACTTCTTGTGGGTATGAAAACCATCTGATGAAATCCGAACACCGTGAATAAATTTTCAAGCTCCTTACAGCTAAAAATGTCTATCACAGGAACTGAATCTATATCCAGTAAACTGAATCTGTGATCACATGATTCCTAGGCTCACATGACCACAATTGATAATAAAGTAGTAAGCAAGTATATATAAAAGCTGTAAATATATATATATACAGACATGATCAGCCACCACGAAACACCTCCATTGGGGATCAAAAATGTAAATAAAGCTGTAAAAGTAATCAACCGCCTCGGAGTAAACTCCAGGCGAGACGAAAAGTAAAGAAAGGGGTAAAGACGATCAACCACCACGAAGTAAACTCTAGGCGGGATTAAATGTAAATATATATATATATATATATATAAATATATATATATAAGCGATAAATGAACTGGATGTAAAATTCAGGCTCATCAGACAAAGTCCGACAACAGTTGATATATATAAATATATATTAAAGCAGTAAATACTCCGGATGTAAAATCCAGGCTCATCGATACAAAGTTCGACACACAGTTCATATATATAAGTATATATATACGAAAGCAAATAAAAGCTCCGAACCGAAGTCTAGGCTCAATCGAGGTATAACTCGATAATATTAGTCCATATAAATATATATATATATATATATATAAGTATATATATATATATATATATATGTACAAACTGAAATGAAACCACGGACCGAAGTCTAGGAAAACACACGCAACACGACTCTCAACGTGAAAAAAAATGTGTGCAAAGATGAAGAGAAAGGCTTTAAAGTGTGTGAGAAAGCTTATAATGGGCTGCCAAACAAGACTTCTATTTATTTAAAGGGATGAACACTCATCTCCCGCCGATACAAAAGTAGCTATATGTGAGCTCACAAGTGTTTAAAATGAGAAAGCACTCAGTGTAGGGTGTGTACAGAGCAAATTGGACAGGGCTTCCTCGCCTTTTTCTCTTACAAAATGGCCAACCCAAGCCCTCTATTTATAGAGGGGAATCACAGTGTACATGGCCAGCAGCAGATGTACTCTAATTTGCCGAGTTCCACCGGCCATGGGTGCCGTTGTCTCGTAGTATGTGCACGCATACACTGTAATATCTGCTCGAACTTTTAGAATTGCAATCTGGGCATCCGACTGAGGTATATAAGACCTATTTTAGACCGCCGTTGTCGAGAGTTACGCAATGACATGGGATTAGAGGTTGTACGAAGTCAGAAAGATGGGACCATGCCCTCCGGTCTTCAAGCTTCAAATTCTATCCGTTGTCTTGCGTATTAGTCACTCGAGATTGGACCTCCTTGGTTCGTATGGGACATTGCTGTGTAGAAATGTATGTATGAAATGTTAAGACGGTGCAATGTGGCGTCAAGGTTGCAAGATGATGACTTTTCCCCTCACCGGGGTTATCTCCCATTTTGGCTGATAAAGCAGACGTTGCTCAGGGTTATCTCTGAGATTGGACTGCTGTAAGTCTTAAAAGTCCTCAGTGTCATCTTTGAGGTGTGCTTGTCTTCCTGGTGTTATCTCTAGGTCTTGTACTAAGTGCCTCGGTGTGAGTGCCGAGGTTGAAGCTGATTGCATACCTTTGAAACAAGCATTTCTGGGGTTATCTCCAGAACTTCACTCCTTGGGGTTATCTCCAAGGTTGGTATTCGCTACTCCTAGTGTTGGGACTGAGACTGAATATCCTGGGGTTATCTCCGAGATGAATCGGCTTTCTTCGGTGGAATTTTCGGTATTGGAACGGCATGCCTCAGGGTTATTTCTGAGGTTGGAACTGATACTCCAGGTGTGTGTTTCGGGGTTGAGACTGAGCTTCTGGTAGTATCTGGACTGGATGTGATTTGTCTTCAGGGTTATCTCCGAAAGGTGAATCGCCTCCTACCCTCCCCGCCTCCCCGCAATGTCGGTGTGATGTACAGAAAATTTTGAGTGTCTACAGATTCCCCTCTTTATCATATTCATGTAATGCAATGGCATGGATATGATAAAGAATCCTAGACACTTGAAATGTAACAAGATAAATATGATGCAATGTGTAGCAACGGCATGGATATGATGCATGTGTGTTGGGTTGTTGCCCAACATGTTGGGGATGATTGACGGCTCCCTGTTACTTCTACCGAGGATTGGCAACGATGACCAGATTAGATGTATGATCCCAATCTTCTAGGATGTTAACGTTGGGGTTGTCACCAAAGTCCTTAATCCTTGATATATACTTTATTCCGAAGATGTGCCTCTCATATAAAAGAGATCTATGGGGATAACGTTGTGTCTGTTTGAGGATGTGTATAACATATTTCTTCATCGATCCTCCTTGATGATGCTGATTTTTTCTGGTTTGTATCGCAATGACATATCAATGTTCTGTTGGATTTACTGCAAACAATATGTGTTGTCAGGGCTGCCTGACCTTTGCTGACACGTACGTTACCGGATAAAACCCCTGTTGGGCATACTGTCAAGGCTGCTTAACCTTCGTTGACGCGTGAATCAACAGAACATGCACTGTAACCCCCGCCGGGTATTCTGCTTAATCCTCGCTGACGTGTGTATCAATGGCTGAAATCATCGGATGCCTTCTGACGCTTTGTTGGATTTACATGCTAATGGTTATACTGATGTCAAGGCTACTTGACCTTCATTGATATGTGTGTCAACAGATGACATTACGTGATACCCCCGCCGGGGATCTCTTCTTGAGACTACGTTGTAACCCCCGTCGGGGATCTCTTCTTGAGATTGCGTTGTAACCCCCGCCGGGGATCTCTTCTAATGTATGGAGGAGGGCTTCAGAAGTACCTCGACCCCGTTCTGTTAGACAACCTCGTCAGTTAGTGGAGGCAATGATACGTCCAGTCCAGGTTGATGTGCCAAACGTCGAGGATGAGGAGGAAGATATTCCAGTTACGGACCCCGCTCCTGCTACACATGTTTCCCGTAGGGACCTCTCGAGTATTCAGGTGGCAAACCCAGAGCTCCTGGGTGATTTGAGTCGACATCCCTCGATGTATTTGCATGTCAACGAGGTATAACGTTAGATCTTAATCTTCCTTCTTTTCTATTGACGAGGAGAAAAGGATTTTGATATTGATCTGCCTTTTATGTAGATTCCCGGCTTTACACAGCCTCGAGGAAACTGGTTCAGCATTCACTCCATATACCAGGCTCTGCATCCTGACTATGGAATGATTGTGCATGACTGGGGATTTGGGATGTTCTTTTTTATCCTTCCCTGTCGCTGTCCCTAGGGTTACCTCAGGGCATTGTCTGAGCGTTGGTTTCACCAGACTCAGTCACTCCATTTGTTGGAGTATGAGGTGATGATCACGTCTATGGATTGGCGTTTTATCACAGGTATGGAGTTTGGAGGGGCACCAGTGCCTTGCATGGCAGATATTACCCCTAATGCCGTTAGATCCTTGCTGGGAGTTTTGGCAGAGGCACTCAAGGGCATGATTGTCCATATAGGTCCTTTGAGCGTATATTCTATGAGTGGGCTATTGAGCGAGCCCATGCCACATGATTTCAGAGTCAGGGATCGCATTCTTTGGTGATTGTTCCTGATGATCATTAGGGGCTGCTTTATAGTAGATAACTCTTTTACGGTGTCATTCGCTTTGATCATTGTCATACGACATGTGGACAATATAGGAGAGTATGATTGGGGTTCCTACACCTTTTCCTATTTCCTCAGGGGCATGCGTATGCTTTCGCAGGGCTTGACTGAGGCTTGTTTAGGATTCTACCCATTTCTGCTGGTGAGTACTTTCTCTTTTAATTTCCCATATGTAGGTTAAGAGTGTTTACTGACAGTAGATGTTTGCCTTTGTGTTAGCAGTTTTGGGCCTATGAGAGGCTTCCAAGTTTATGTCATGTGAGTGTGTTAGGTTTAAATACCTATCCACGAGGATGGCGATGGCATCATTCCAAACTGACGGAGGTCCCTGTAGCTGAGGGTTTTACTCATTGTCGCTTACTGATAAGTGGGTTTTATCCCTACTTATTGGATATCAATTCACGAGAACTATGCCCATCTCAAGTACATTTTAGTGTGTTTTTAGTTGTATTTCATAATATTTTGCATTGCATGTATTGAGAACTCCTTTGGTGCAAAAGTGCAGGAAATGGCATGAGCTCGGCATTGGTAGATGGCATGTGATCAATGAAGGCACAACATGAGGATCAAGTGAACAAAAGAGCTAAGAAGTGGTGAACAAAAGAGTAAAAGTGCATGTTAAAGCATCAATAGTAGCATGACACGTAGCGGGGAGCAGAGAATAAGCACGAGAATTCAAACTACTGAAGTTGCACGCCGCATGCGGCTTATTTAAGCTTCAACACGCCGCTACATCTGCAAGCAACCAGATAGAGCCTACTTTACAGACGTAGCTACCACGGATGATTACTAAAAGGGACTTCATGCTGCGCAAGGCTATCGATCGTTGTTGTTTGACTTTATTTTAAATTGGAAATTGGAAGCGTAACTGAGTGCGGGGGAGGTTCAACTAGGGCTTATATATCAGATTTATATCAGTTGTAAAGGGATACCACCCCTTGGGGGATCAATAAGCTATCATTATTTGCTTTCTTCTCTTTAATTTCTATATTAGATTAGAGTAGATTAAAGTAGTGATTTCTAAAGTTGATGAGATTGAAGACTTGAAACAATTGGGAAGCATCAAGGATTCCATCTTGGAGAAGGAGAACAAATTTGCACCTCAATTCTCTACTTTTATCCTCTCTTTGATTCTTATTTGTAATCTTATGATGTTTATTCAATATGTGGATGATAGATTTGATTCAACTATGAGTTAAATTCTATTCTGAGATTGTAATGGATTCTATGGATTAGTTTATTATGATATATTTCATTGTTAGCTGTATTGATTGCTATAAGATTTTCTACTTAGATTCATGCTATTTGCTTAGTTGATTTGCCATCAATTACTGTGATAATCCGTATGGACTTGAGAGACGATGTATGGGTTTGGATCTGATGATCTTAATAGTTTGTGATGATATATTCTATATTATGATGGGATGTATGATTTGTGCTTAGGATAGACATATACCGAAGCACCATTCATAGTCAATTGAGAACTTGGGTTTAAACCCTAATTATTTATAAATCACATAAACAAATAGTGGTTTAGGTAATGTGGGTGTTCATGTGTATTCTATCAACTGTGGATTAAATATGATTTGTGTATGGTATATTAAGAGATGGCTATACTTTATTTTCGTGTTCTTGACTAACAATCCGGTATAATTAGTTTGGCTTAACATATAGTGTATGGTTTTGAATGAGTCAATAGATGAAATTGTGATCTCAGGTCTTCATTATCTAATCTCACTCTAGGAATAGTTAGGTTTATTTACTTTCATAATTAAATTTATAAATACCACATCATTCGTTTAAATAAGACTGAAATGGTTATGGGCTAGTGCTTGTTGAACTTTATTAGTTAATTCTCTGTGAGAAAGATACTTTACTTACTCTTTATTGCTTGTTGACACATGTATACTTGAATGAGTTAGAGCTCTTTTGTTAAACTAAAAAAAGAGGCAACAAGTTTTTGGCGCTGCTGCCGGGGAATTAGCTTAATAAATTTTTTCCAACATTAATTTCAATCAAATTGGTCTTAATTTTAAACTTTTTTTTGTTTTATTTATCTTCTTATATTTCTCTCTTTTCAGGTACCATGGGTGACTGTGCTTATCAATTTCCTTATGCGAATATGCCTCAACCAAATGACATAAGAGCTGAAGGACTCAATGTATTTTCTACATTGTCAGCACAAATTGCAACACTTTCGGAGAGGTTGGATGTTCTTGCAGCCCAACATACTCGAGAGATAGCAGTTACATTTGACTATTGTGCTGGCGAGCATTCGAGTTATCAGTGCAACATCAGGGTTAGACACATACAGTTTGGGAGTGATTACTACAACAGATATGTTAATCCCAATTATCATCAAGGTTGGGGGTATCACCCAGACTATGAATGGAATTGTAACTATCAAGACCAAGACTATATTCCAAGTCCAATATATCCATCGGATTTCTCATATCCACCTCCAATGCAACAAGAAGAAAATTTAGAGTTGAAGGGATTCATGTCAAGGATTATAGCAGAAAAGGAAGAGATGTTATAAAAGATTTTACTATGCAAACACTATGCATAATAAAATATAATATATTCTAATTATTTTCTAATAAAATAGATAACTTTATAAAAGTATTCTATTTTATATAAAAAGATTTTACTATTATCCTAATAAAATGAATAACTTTATAAAAGTATTCTGTTTTATATAAAAATCTTTTCTGTTTTATTACAATAATAATACCAATAAAACAAAACTGAGTGACTTATCACGTAATCATCAATAATCAATACTGTGTGCTACTATGCAACCACGCGTATTACTGTATTTTTACTACCGAGTAGTTCAACAGTTTTAACGGTAAAACTTCCGCCGCTATTTGTCGTTTTCTCAATCCGACAATAATTCTGTTGTGGGGTCCACCAATGATTGTATCGTCATATGGATATTCCTTAACAAAAAGAATATTTCCCGATCAATCGAATATAATATGACAACTTGCATACTTTACAAAATTTGTAAATATTACCCATAACTATAACATTATATCAAATTCATTCCATAATTATTTCGAGAAATTTAAATCTTTATTTATAAAATCCGGGGTCTCACATGTTCTGCACTTCCTTCCATACAACGCTTCGTAAGGCGGCAAGCCTATACTAGCATGAAAACTATTGTTGTAAGCGAATTCTACCAAAGGTAGATGCTCGTCCCAACTCCCCTTGAAATCCATAACACAAGATCTTAACATATCTTCTAGCATTTGAATTGTTAGTTCACTTTGTCCATCCGTCTGTGGATGATACGCCATACTAAACTTCAACTGCATTCCCATTTGGTCTTGCAAACTCCTCCAAAAGTTCGACGTGATTCGTGGATCACGATCGGACACAATCGAAACAGGTACTCCATGTCTGGAAATAATTTCCTTAACATAAAGCTTAGCTAACTGCTCTAGGTTATACCTAACTCCTATTAGTAGAAAATGAGCCGATTTAGTTAACCGATCCACTATTACCCAAATAGCATCGTATCCTTTTCTTGTCGTTGGCAATCCCACCACAAAGTCCATGGTGATATGCTCCCATTTCCACTCCGAAATCTCCAGTGGTTGTATCAATCCACTCGGTCTTTGGTGTTCAGCCTTAACTTTCTGACAAGTTAAGCACTTACTAACATATTCTGTAATCTCCCTCTTCATGTTAGGCCACCAAAAGTTCTGACGAAGGTCTTGATACATCTTAGTACTACCAGGATGTATCGAGTATCTCAAACTATGGGCCTCACACGTAATCTCTTCTTTCAACTCGGAATTATTTGGAACCCAAATTCTTCCTTCAAAACGAAGTAAACCTTCTTTATCAAGGTTATACTTAGTCATCACGTCATCCTTCACTATCTTTTTCACACGCTCGTATTCTTCATTACTTATCTGTACTTCCTTAACCCGTTCTACTATCGTTGGTCGAGTCTCTATTGAGAATAACATCTCTGCTGTTTCATTTGGCAATTTAACTTCTAATTCCATCCAGGCCATCTCTGTTATTAACTCATTCTGAGTCATTAACATTGATAGTTTTTCTCTACCCTTCCGACTTAACGCGTCGGCTACTACATTTGCCTTCCTCGGATGATATAAGATATCACAATCATAATCTTTTATCAACTCTAACCACCTTCTCTGCCTCATATTCAAATCCTTCTGTGTGAAGATATATTTCAGACTTTTATGGTCCGTGTATATCTCACATTTTTCCCCGTATAAATAATGTCTCCTTATTTTTAAAGCAAACACTACAGCTGCCAGTTCTAGGTCATGAGTAGGATAGACCTTCTCATAATCCTTTAACTGATGTGATACATACGCAATGACTTTGCCATGCTGGATAAGCACGCAACCTAGTCCTTTATGTGAAGCATCGCTATAAACTACAAAATTCCCCGTAGCATCTGGTAAAAATAATACAGGTGCCTCACTCAACCTCCTTTTTAGTTCTTAAAAACTATGCTCACACTTGTCTGTCCATACATACTTCACCGACTTCCTTGTAAGATTTGTCAATGGAGTAGCTAATTTAGAAAAGTCCTGAATGAACCTTCTATAGTATCCCGCTAACCCCAGAAAACTCCTAACCTCGGTTGGCATTTTTGGTTTCTCCCACTCATTCACTGCTTCCACTTTTGTTGGATCTACGGATATGCCATCATTGTCTATAACATGTTCTAGAAACTGCACTCGTTCGAGCCAAAATTCACACTTAGTGAATTTCACATAAAACTTCTCCCTCCGTAATATTTCCAACACTATTCTTAGATGTTCGGCATGATCTTCTAGCGTCTTAGAATATACTAGAATATCACCAATGAACACTACGACGAACTTGTGCAAATACTGTTTGAACACTCTGTTCATCATATCCATGAATGCGGCTGGCGAATTCGTCAACCCAAACGACATAACCAATAACTCGTAATGCCCATAACGAGCCTTGAACGCTGTCTTAGGTATATCTTCCTTCCTCAATTTCAGTTGATGATACCATGTGCGCAAATCAATTTTAGAAAAATACTTTTCCCCTTTCAACTGATCAAATAGATCGTCGATCCTAGGCAACGGGTATTTATTCTTAATCATTAACTTGTTCAGCTATCGATAGTCGATACAAAGTCATAACAATCCGTTCTTTCTCTTTACAAACAATACCGGTGCTCCCACGGAGACATACTCGGTTGAATGTACTTCTGATCTAACAGTTCCTGTAACTGAACCATTAACTCCTTCATTTCAACTGGCGCCATCCTATATGGTGCCTTTGAAACGGGTGTCGTACCCGACAACAAATCAATCACAAATTCTACATCCCTATCCGGCGGAATACCGGGTAACTCCTCCGGAAACACATCTGCGAATTCTTGAAAAACTGCTATATGTTCCAATGATGTTTCCACTCTTTGGGTATCCACCACATGACACAGATAACCCTTACACCCCTTCTTTAACATCTTCCTAGCTTATGTCATGGTTAGACAACAAGAACATCCCGGAGATTTATTTCCATAAAACACCACCTCAAGTTTCTTAAGAAGCCTTAGGTTTACACTCTTTCTATAGCAGTCTATTATTGCTCTATGGTTAATTAACCAATCCATGCCGAGAATCACATCGAATTCCGTTAACCTTATCAATAAAAGATCTGCCGATAATCTATTACCCCTGATATCTATGAAATAATTCCTATGAATATATTCAATGAGAATTATCTCCTCATTTGCCACCTTAATATCTAAAGGTATTTCTAACTTTTCAGGATTTAATCCCAATTGCTAAGCAAATCCAAATGCTATAAAAGAACAAGTAGCACCCGGGTCAAATAACACGTAAGCATTTATTTCATTGACTGGAATGATACCTGCTACTACGTCCGTTGATGCAACCACATCTTGATCATCATATTAAATGTTAAATTTGAGGGTCTACCCAATGACGGTGTTGGTCCAGTAATGGCCAAAATACCACTACTAGAACCTTTACTACCCTTCTCCCCTTTCTTCAGGCAATTTCTTGCCATGTGGTCCACCGACCCACATACAAAACATCCCCGGCTTTTCTTAGGATTAGGACAGTTGGGAGATATATGACCCTCCTGCCCACAGTTATAACAACCGGTCTTCCCCTTCAGACAGACTCCCAGATGAGTCTTACCGCATGTCTTACATGCCTCCATCCTCTGTTTAGGATCCCTTTGTTTTGCCCCAGTATTCCTAGGGTTAAAATTCTTCCGTTTAGGCATATTGCCACTACTATTATTCTTTTTATCTTTGTGGTATTGAGTCAACGCCTAAGTACCACCCTCTGCTATTATTGCCTTCTCCAGAATTGTCCCATAGGAAGCACTCTAACAAACCGATATCCTACTATAGAGCCAGGGCTTTAGGCCCTGGTCAAACCTACGAGCCTTCCTCTCCTCCGTGTCCACTTGGTGTGGAGTAAACCTTGCCAATTCATTGAATTTGGCCGCGTATTGGGGAATAGTCATGTCCCCTTTCTTAAGTTCTAAGAACTTAATCTGATCCATTCTCCGTTGCATGCTAGTAGGGAAATAGTTCTCGAAGAATACCTTCTTAAACTATTCCCATGTAACAGCTTCCGCTCCAGCCCCACCCTGGTGAGCCTCCCACCAGTAGTTGGCTTCCTCCTTCATCATATAAGTCGCAAAGAAGTCTTTTGGGCCTCAGCTACGTTTGTAATAACAAACGCCTTCTCTATTTCCTTGACCCATATCTGGGCCTCCATTGGGTCCGTTGTTCCCTTAAATTCGGGTGGACCTACACTCTTAAATTCCTTAAAGGTAGTCGTTCGGGCTACCCTAGGTCCTGCGGGTGCTCTACCCCCAGCTTGGTTAAATGCAGTCGTTAATAAATTAACGAACTCTTGCATTGGGTTAATAGGACCCCCCCTCATTGTCATTATGCAATTCCGCCTCTTGGTTACGTTGCCTTCTTCTTGGCGGCATTTCTGATTAAATAAATAAAGTTTCGTTATTACATATTTACTTACTTCTTTACTAGTCATCAAACAACTGAACAATAACTCATACACAGCAAAACAATTTAAAATAAAAACTTCCTTATATTAAAATGCTTCTTTATAGTTCAAAACTATTTACAAGTTGCTTTCCATAGCCCAAAAGCTATTACATATTTATCCCGCGATTGACTTTCACAAAAATTGGGATTTACAAAAAGACTACCCTTTAATTATACAAAAGAGGGTTTTACGTCACTACACAAAAGTATTTACCATACTACTCCTAATATTGCCTAACAACATTCTCATGCTTCTGGTTCGCCAGAATCGACACAATATCTCGACTTATAGTATGTCGAGTCTGTCCCGACTAAATAGAATAACAAGCTATCTTAAGCTTAAAATCCTCGTGCGCACTGTCATTTATATATGACATTCGTGCTATCTTTTGGTCTTTTTCAACCAGTTTCTTACGAAGTTCTACGACCTCGTTCTTATAGTCCCTAGCCTTGTTAGTCATGAGCACTTTCTCATCATGCTCTATCTCATAGTCTGACTCTGCAGACTCTTTCGCTCCATAGAGATCAGTGATCTCTTCCTTTTGGTGCTGCACCATATTGTGCAGTTGCACGTTACGGTCAAGCACTGAGAGGTACATTTACCTCATAGTCTCTCAGAGGTTCTAACTCTGTAGGCGTGCATCACCATATTAATCGATGTCACCTCCATATCATCCTCCACATCAATCATCATATTCAAATATGATGTTATTCCCATGGTCTCCTCAGAATAGTCCTCCTCCGAGTAATATTCCTCGGGCTCTGACTCTTCTAGAATCACTACTGGTATGTCTGCTATAGGTACAGGTATTGTCTTAATTCGGTTATCGGACTCCTCGCAGATCACATGTATATCCCTATACATCAAGCTATCAACCGACATCTACAATAACACATAACAAATTGATTAGTACATAATACACAATAATATAAGCACAAATCACATTTAATCCATTTAGGGTTACTTTTCATCTTTTAAATCTTTCGGTACTGAGTTTCTTCAAGACCTTATTAACTCATTTGACTCGAGTTAACTTTCTTCGGACTCTTCCTTTCTTAACGAGGTTATTAGCCTAAGGTTCTTCCCCCCTTAAGTTTTATAACCTAATGCTTTGATACCAATATAGTGCCCCCAAATTCGGGTATCTTCCAACCCGACAGATGGTGCTATACTGTACAACATTCATACATTCATTCAATTGAAAAGTCTCAAAGAACGAACGTAACTTCTATATATTTAAAGTAATATTTACATTTTCCAGGTTCTATGCCCATTACAAGGGTTCTTTGTCATAATACCAGTTACATTACAACAATAGACCTATACTATTACATGACAGCTCAGTAATTTGCCTTAGCTTTTCCCTTACCTTTTTTGATCCTTCGTGACGTTCAGTCTTAGCTGCATTCATATGGTTCAAGCAAGAGTGAGCATAACTAGCTCAGCAAGTATAACAATTTAATAACAACATGCTTGACACATCCTTAAGGTTTGATAATTCAAAAAGGCACTTCATCTTTTCTTTCAAAATGTTTTACAATAATAACAATATTTAGTAAAACATTCACTTCGGTCAAAGACCTCAAGTATTCATTCTTTATTGGAAAAGGACAACCTAGAAGCAAGTCTGTAAGCCTGATATTACTTACGATCACTTCTAGGTGATCAGCCTATTGTAATCTATGTTGATCAACACTACATCCATTAAACGTATACACGTTTAAGCATTTGGCAACCTCATGTGCCTGTCGTTTTACCGACAAAACATTTGTTTAACATTTCAGTCTTCTTTTGAAAACCATATACAGTAGTTGACAAAAGATAGCAACATTTGATAATAAATGAATAGATTATCAATACATCAAGTCTAGCCAAAGGAATTGGCTTTAACTTCAACATACCTCAATTCATGAGAAAGAATACATGAACCTCAAAAACTTGTTCAGATTGAACTGAGACAAGAAGATTTTCGTATTGTACATGGCGCTGCGGCGCCACAAATTGTACTATAGTTCGCGTTGCGGCAAACTCTTGCAATGTGCTCAGACACTGTTACGCGCTGCAGCGTGACTCGTTTAGTCTAGGGTTGGCGCCGCAGCGCCAACTCTGTGCACCAGAAAAAAATTCAGTCTTTGAATTTTGTTAACTTCCCGGATGCATAACTTCTTCCTTATAAGTCCGAATTGGCTCGTCAAAAAGCCTATAGTTCACAAATTACGTAATCTATGCGTTCATGCAAGAATTTTATCTATTTGACTTCGTTTGCTAAAAATTCATCTATTGGTTCATTTTTAACGAAAACGATAAACGTTCGTGAACGTTCAATGCTCGTTTCTTCGTTCTAAGTCAGAATCCGGTCATTTTCATGTCCGTAACTCTTAAATGACAAATATGACTTGACTCCATCATAAAACAATGGTTCCGAGTTCAAACACAAAATTTGACTTCTATTCCGAGAATTTTACGAATTCGACGGTTATCGTCCAATCGTGCAAATTCCGGCAATTCTTCATTCTTATAATTTGTTCAACATTACAAATGAATTCCATTCATCATGTGAACATATCAACATACTTATTACAACAACCTATATTCATTGTTGGATTTTTGACTTATTCTTTATGAGCTTATAACTTGTCAAATTATAAACTACTTAAGATTTTATTATTCATGACTTATGACAATTAAAGTTTCTTAATCATCATACTTTACATGTTCTTCACATATAACTTTACTTAGGTATACATGATATATATGATCATATAAGTTCTTGTATCACTTCTCTTAATAAACTCATTACAAGTTCATAATTTTCACACTAACATTCAAGGTTAACTTATAATAAGTTTATAACTTTTATAAGTTCAAATGACTGATTGCCAACTTATGTGGCTTAAGTTCATGACTTACACATTCTTCTTGCTTCTTATCATTCACGTTTCTTAATCCATTTTTTCTTATCAACCTATCATGGTAGAGATAGAAGATAATTTAGAGAAGAAGTCTTACTTTTGAATTCTTGGTAAGGAAGCTTTCTTCTTCTTCTTACAAATGAAATGACTTATTTGTAGTTTATTCTCTCTAACACTTAAGCACTTTGTAATATGTTGGATTATTTGAACAAGCAACAAATGGCTTGCAAGGCTTCTCTATTTATAGATTTTCCAAAGTTAGGGTAGTTTGGTCTTTAAATCACCCCAACTCCTTAAGCCACCACTTACTATTCATTACTTGGCTAGCACAAAACCTACCCTTTGCTTGACCACCACTCATAAGTCTTGGTCATTACATCTAATACATAATCATTACATTAACTTGGTCACCACATATTAACCATCTTAATATGGTTTGCCCCATGGGTCAACCAATTCATTGCACTCTAGCTTGGGCTTGGACCAACTAAATCGTTGGGCTTTGCATTAATAAACTTTAACTTGTTTAACCATTAATTGGGCCTCACCCTTTAATCTACTTGGACTTGAATATAATTGTTAACCAATCTTCCAAGTCCATTAACATTACTTAATACATATACATATAGTTTATGTATTATTTTCGTATTCTAATTCATATAGAAAATATATACGATATTTCATTCTTTCATACAAATTGTTTTAATCTTTCTAATTATACTGTTTTCATTACCCTTGTACAATACTTAAGTATTATACAATTATTACTTATTCATTACTACTTTGCCTTACTTAAAGTTTATAAATTAAGTCCACAAGCGAATTATTACATTTTCCATAACTAGATTTTTTTTTACATAATCCATCTTACCTTGTTATTATATCATTACGTATTTCTTGGAAATTCAAAAATATATCCCGAGCAAATACCGATGAATAGTGTTTTTTAGAAAATCTGCCAAAAAAACTTTTATTTTCGTCTTAGAAATTCAAACACTTTAATTTGTTCACGTAGCTCAAATACTACAACATTCTAACATAAATAGGTTATACAATGACAACCATCTTGATAACACATAGAATAGTATTTCATTATTATTTAATTTAATAAAATCATTTTACAATAAGATCCGAATTTCTCGGTCGTTACATTCTTCCCCCCTTATAAAGATTCTGTCCCTAGAATCTTGTCTTACTTTTAATCAAATAGATGTGGAAAATTTTTCTTCATCTTTTCTTCTAATTCCCACGTTGCTTCTTCAGCATCGTGGTTCTTCCATACTACCTTTACTGATGGTATTACCTTGTTCCTCAGAATTTGTTCCTTTCTATCAATGATCTGCATCGGCAACTCTGGATATGTTAAGTCTTTCTCAATATGAATCGGCTCATACTCGATTACATGCTTATAGTCCGGCTTATATGGGCGTAATACCGATACGTGAAACACATTATGTATCCGTTCTAGGTCTGGTGGTAATGCTATAACATAAGCTACCTCTCCCACCCGTTTTAATACCTCAAAAGGTCCTATAAACCTTGGACTTAACTTTCCTTTCTTTCCAAAGCGTATCTTTCCTTTCCAGGAAAATACCTTTAGAAACCAATACGAGCCCACCTCAAACTCTCGACTTAGTCTATGTAAGTCTGCATACTTCTTCTGTCTGTCCTGAGCCGTGATGAGACGCATCTGAATTAACTTTACCACATCCGCTCTCTGCTGTACCAATTCTGGTCCTAGCATCTAGCGTTCTCCCACCTCATCCCAACACAATGGTGTTCTACATTTTCTTCCATACAAAGCTTCATACGGCGGCATGCCTATGCTTGCATGATAACTGTTGTTATATGCAAACTCTAGTAGTGGTAGGTGATCATCCCAACTTCCCTTAAAGTCCATGACGCAAGACCACACCATATCTTCTAACGTCTGAATTGTCCTCTCGCTCTGCCCATCGGTTTGTGGATGATAAGATGTGTTTAACTTCAGCTGTGTTCCCAACTGTTCTTGAAAACTCCTCCAAAAGTTCGATGTGAATCGTGGATCACGATCTGACACAATCGATACCGGTACTCCATGTCTGGAAATGATTTCCTTAACAAAAAGTTTAGCTAACTGGTCTAAGTTATACTTTACCCTAATTGGCAAAAAGTGAGCCAACTTCGTCAACCGGTCCACTATTACCCAAATCAAATCGTACCCTTTTTTCGCCGTCGGAAGTCCCACGACGAAGTCCTTCGTGATATGCTCCCACTTCCATTCTGGAATCTCCAATGACTGTAATAAGCCACTGGGTCGTTGATGTTCGGCCTTAACTTTTTGACAAGTCAAGCACCTACTCACATACTCTGCTATTTCTCTCTTCATGTTTGGCCACCAAAAACTCTGTCGAATGTCTTGATACATCTTAGTGCTACCAGGATGTATCGAGTACCTCGAACTATGAGCTTCTTGTAACACTTGCTCCTTTAATTTTGTCTCATTCGGAACCCAAATTCTTCCTTCAAATCTTAATAATCCCTCATTATCAAGACTATACTTAGCATCTTCTTTCTCGGATAACCGCTTCTTTATTTGGTTACACTCGTCAGTCTTGAGTAGTATCTCCTCGACTCTTTCTACGATGGTAGATTGCATCTCCGCCGTAAAGAGTAACTGCCCCGAATCACTCGACATCTTTATTTCTATTTCCATCCTAGCCATCTCTGTTATTAACTCATTTTGAGCCGTTAACATAGACAACTTTTCCCGACCCTTACTACTTAAGGCGTTGGCAACTACGTTGGCCTTTTCAGGGTGATACAGGATTTCTCAATCATAATCCTTTATCAACTCTAGTCATCTTCTCTGTCTCATATTCAACTCCTTCTGAGTAAAGATATACTTTAGACTTTTATTGACCGTATATATCTCACATTTTTCCCCATAAAGATAATGTCTCCGTATCTTTATGGCAAACACTACCGCGGCCAGTTCCAGATCATGAGTAGGATAAACTTTCTCATAATCCTTCAACTGCCGAGATGCATACACAATGACTTTGCCATACTGCATAAGCACACAACCAAGTCCTCTATGCGAAGCATCACTATACACTACAAAATTTCCTGTGTCATCTGGCAATGACAAAACAGGCGCTTCACTTAATCTTTTCTTCAGTTCTTGAAAACTATCTTCACATTTATCCGTCCATACGTATTTCACCGTCTTCCTTGTTAAATTAGCTAACGAGGTAGCTATCTTCAAAAAATATTGGATAAATCTTCGATAGTACCCTGCTAACCCTAGGAGACTCCGCACCTCAATCGGCGTTTTCGGTTGTTCCCAATTCATTACTGCTTCCACCTTCGCTGGATTCACTGAAATCTCCTCCTGGTCAATGACATGACCTAAAAACTGCACCTTTTCCAGCCAAAATTCATATTTGGTGAATTTTGCATATAACTTCTCCTTCCTTAGTGTCTCTAACACTAATCTTAAGTGTTCAGCATGATCTTCTGGCATCTTAGAATAGACTAGAATATCATCGATAAACACCACGACGAACTTGTCCAAATATAGTTTGAACACTTTGTTCATCATATCCATAAATGCAAAGCAGTGCATTCACAACCCAAATGACATCACCGTAAACTCGTAATGACCATAACGAGTCCGAATGCGATCTTTGGTACATCTTCATTCCTAACCTTCAACCGATGATACCCCGTCTGCAAATCTATTTTAGAAAAATACTTTGCCCTTTCAATTGATCAAAGAGATCATCGATCCCGGCAATGTGTATTTATTCTTTATCGTTAACTAGTTCAACTCCGATAGTCGATACAAAGCCTTAACGATCTGTCTTTCTTCTTGACAAACAACACCGGTGCCCCCCACGGAGAAACACTTGGTTGAATGTACTTTTTGTCCAATAGTTCCTGTAGCTGAACCATTAGTTCTTTCATTTCCACAGGCGCCATACGGTACGGTGCCCTTGAGACTGGTGCCGCTCCTGGGACAATGTCTATCACAAATTCGATCTCCCTATCCGACGATAAACCCGGTAACTCACTTGGAAATACATCCATGAACTCGTTTATTATAGGTATTTGTTCTATAGTTGCTCCCACTCTCTGGGTATCAACAACATGGCAGAGGTAACCTACACAACCTTTCCTTAGAAGTTTTCAAGTTTGTGTCATTGTAAGGCAACACGGACGTCCCGGTAATTTACTACCGTAAAATACTACAGGAGGTTGCTTCAACGTCCTGATGGTCACACATTTCTTTTGGCAATCTATAATTGCTCATTGGTTAATCAACCAATCCATTCCGAGAATTACGTCGAATTCTCCTAACTTTATCGGTATTAAATCTACCGATAACTTACGACCACGTACATCTACGCAACAACTCCTATGAATATCTTCAACAGGAATTATCTCTTCGGTTGCTACCTTAATGTTCAAAGGTATAGGCAATTTTTCGAGAAATAATTCTAGTCGTCTAGCAAAATCACATGCTATAAACGAACAAGTAGCACCCGAATCAAATAGCACGTATGCATTTATATTGTTGATCGGAATAATACCTGCAACTACATCCCCTGATGCCACCGCATCTTGGACCGTCATATTAAAAGTGCGGGGGCCATTAATTTCCTATTGAAATTTGGACCACTAATAGCTAACTTACCGCTATTAGTTCCCTTATTTCCTTCTGTCCCCTTCTTCGGGCTGTTCTTTGCTATGTGGTCAGTTGATCCACATACAAAACATCTGTGATTTTTCTTCGAATTTGGACAGTTAGGTGAAATGTGCCCTTCTTGTCCACAATTATAACAAACCGCCTTTCCTTTGAGACAGACTCCCAAGTGAGTCTTCTCGCAGGTTTTACAGACATCCATCTTCCTCTTAGAGTCCCCTTGTTTTACTCCGGTATTCCCAGAGTTAAAGCCCTTCCTCTGCTGACCGTTGCCACTTCCACTGGCTCCCTCGGTCTTGGTTCCTCCATCAACCTTGCCCTTGTTTTTCTTATCCTTGTGGTATTGGCTGAGAGCCTCATTCCCACCTTCGGCAATTATTGCCTTTTTTAGTATGGTTTCAAAGGAAGTACTTTGGAACACAGAGATTCGGCTATAGAGCCAGGGTTTCAAGCCTTGCTCGAATCTTCTAGCCTTTCTCACTGCAGTGTCCACTTGATGTGGAGCGAATCGTGCCAGTTCATTAAACTTGGCAGCATATTGGGGAACTATCATATCCCCTTGTCTCAATTCAAGAAACCTCATTTCCATCCTCCCTTATATACTCGTGGGAAAATAGTTCTCGAAGAAAATCTCCTTGAACCTCTCCCATGTTAGGTTTCCTATATCGGCTGTAGTCTGGTTTACCTCCCACAAGAAGTTGGCCTCTCCTTTCATCAAATAGGTTGTAAAGGCAACCTTTTGACCATCCTCAACATTTACTATTACAAATGCTTTCTCGATTTCTTTTACCCAAGTCTGGGCTTCTATAGGGTCCGTAGTTCCTTTGAACTTCGGCGGACCTACACTTTTAAAGTCCTTAAAAGTAGTAGCTCGTACTACTCCAGTAACCATGGGTATATTAGCCCCCGTTCTATTAAATGCAGCCGTTAAAAGATTAACGAACTCCTGCATTGGATTAACCGAACCACCCTCTGGTTGGTTAACATTAGCCCCCTGATTTCGTTGTCTCCTTCTTGGCGGCATTTTGCTGTTAAGAAAACAACACATCATTATTACTTTAGTCTTGTTGGTTTGTTATTATTTGTAATACAACCATAACTCATACTCATTACTCAACATATTCCATAAAAAGACTTATATTGATTCATAACTTGCAGTATAACACTACATTGTTTACATTACTCAGCCTTAGCTGATTACATTACCATCCCGCAATTACTTTCCAAAAATTGGGATTTACAAAAGACTACCCTTTGTTATACAAAAGAGTGTTTTACGTCACTACTAGATACATAATATTTACATATCTAATCTACTCTAGCTATTGCTAGATTACATCTGACGTAGGGCATTCTCAAAATCTTTGCTGGCAAGACGGACAATAAAATCTCTACTGATAGTGTGTCGGGTCTGTCCTGCTTCTATCTGATACCCAGCTACCTGCTGCTAGAAATCTACATGAGAACTCCTATGTATATAGGACTTCCTCTCTAACTTCCACTGTTTAGTCTTTAGCTCCTACTTAAGCTCAAAGTCCTCACATTTCAGCTCTCGGACCTTGTCCTTAGCTAGAACTCTATAATCATGCTCCTCTTCCCACATTCCCTCCATGCTAGCTTTGTCCTCACGGACAGCTTGGAGTTCCTCTTTCAACTCCTAACCTCTTGGTAGTAATGGACATTCCTATCCAATACCGACATAAACAGTGCCTTCATTGATTCCCCCGTAGACAACTCCTCTGTAGGTGGAACCTGGTCAAAGGACATCACGTCCCCCTCCTCCTCTAGAATGCCATCAAATATAGACATTTAGTCTAAATCATCCGAGTCTCCAGACTCGATTGTCACCAACTCTGGATTTACAGCTACGGGATTTGGTAGTATCTCTACCCGATTAACCGAATCCTCGCTCACTACATGCATATCTCTATACATATCATTTACTCTTGACATCTACAATAAAACAATATAGTTTGATTAATACACGTCAGTAAAATAATAGAAATACATAACATAATATAATGCATTTTTATAGGGTTACTTTCCATCTTTTACTTCTTTATTCTTTCTTAAGGTTATGACTTAAGGTTCTACTTTCCCCCTTAAGTTTTATAACCTAAGCTTTGATACCAACTTGTAGTGCCCACAAATCCGGGTATCTTCCAACTCGACAGATGGTGCTATACTGTACAACATTCATACATTCATTCAATTGAAAAGTCTCAAAGAACAAACATAACTTCTATATATTTAAAGTAATATTTACATTTCCCAGGTTCTATACCCATTACAAGGGTTCTTTGTCATAATATCAGTTACATTACAACAATAGACCTATATTATTACAAGACAGCTCAATAATCTGCCTTAGCTTTTCCCTTATCCTTTTTTCGATCCTTCGGGACGTTCAGTCTTAGCTGCATTAATATGGTTCAAGCAAGAGTGAGCATAACTAGCTCAGTAAGTATAACAATTTAATAACAACATGCTTGACACATACAAATCGTATATCTTCAATAACTGAACAATAGTTATGAAGTACTATTGATAATTCAAAATAGCACTTCATCTTTTCTTTCAAAATATTTTACAATAATAACAATATTTAGTAAAACATTCACTCCGGACAAAGACCTCGAGTATTCATTCTTTATTGGAAAAGGACAACCGGGAAGCAAGTCCAGAAGTCTGATATTACTTACGAAAGCACTTCTAGGTGATCAACCTATTGTACTCTATGTTGATCAACACTACATCCATTAAACGTATGCACGTTTAAGCATCTGGCAACCTCACATGCCTGTCGTTTTACCGACAAAACATTTGTTTAACATTTCAGTCTTCTTTTGAAAACCATATCAAGTAGTTGACAAAAGATAGCAACATTTGATAATAAATGAATAGATTATCAATACATCAAGTCTAGCCAAAGGAATTGGCTTTAACTTCAACATACCTCAATTCATGGGAAAGAATACATGAACCTGAAAAACTTGTTCAGATTGAACAGAGACAAGAGTTAGAATACTTGCCTTAAGCGTCTGCTATGGTATATTAACTTTATGTTCAAGTCTTTCAAGTCTCTACAATACATGATCACATAAGGCCTTACATTAGGTCATATATAATCAAGTATGTATATGACTATTTCATACCTTCATCTCAATCTAATTGTGTATTAGATTCAGTTATTATCTGTTCCGGTTCATCATTATCCTTGCATTTATATTAGATTAGGTTATCTCAACCATTATACAGCATCCTTAAGGTTTAACAAAGTTTAAACAATGCTACATTACATTCCTTAAGTGGTGTTTACTTTTAAATCAATTAGCTTTCCTTTCTTTGTACTTAGAAACATTCATTACCATCCTTGTTCTAAGATGGGTGCCATGGCATGAGTCCTTACTTTAATGGGTCGTATTGCGGCACCACACCCGTAAGATTTTTAGATCTTTGTATATGGAAACTGCCATACCACAAATTATACTATGGTTCATATTGCAAGTGAACTCTTGCAGTGTGCTCGGACATTGTTACGTGCTGCGGCGCGACTCATTTAGCCTAGGGTTGGCGCCCCTGTTCACCAGAAAAAAAATTCAGTCTTTGAATTTTGTGAACTTCCCAGACGCATAACTTCTTCGTTTTAAGTCCGAATTGGCTCTTTCAAAAGCCTACGGTTCACAAATTACGTAATCTATACGTTCATGGAAGAATTTTATCTATTTGATTTCGTTTGCTAAAAATTAATCTATTGGTTCATTTTTAACGAAAACGATAAACATTTGTGAACGTTCAACGCTCGTTTCTTCGTTCTAAGTCGGAATCCGGTCATTTTTGTGTCTGCAACTCTTAAATGCCAAATATGACTTGACTCCATCGCAAAACAATGGTTCCGAGTTCAAACACAAAATTTGACTTCTATTCCGAGAATTTTACGAATTCGACGGTTATCGTCCAATCGTGCAAATTCTGGCAATTCTTCATTCTTATGATTTGTTCAACATTACAAATGAATTCCATTCATCATGTGAACATCTCAACACACTTATTACAACAACCTATATTCATTATTGGATTTTTGACTTATTCTTTATGAGCTTATAACTTGTCAAATTATAAACTACTTAAGATTTTATTATTCATGACTTATGACAATTAAAGTTTCTTAATCATCATACTTTACATGTTCTTCACATATAACTTTACTTAGGTATAATGATACATATGATCATATAAGTTCTTGCATCACTTCTCTTAATAAACTCATTACAAGTTCATAATTTTCATACTAACATTCAAGGTTAACTTATAATAAGTTTATAACTTTTATAAGTTCAAATGACTTATTGCCAACTTATGTGGCTTAAGTTCATGACTTACACATTCTTCTTGCTTCTTATCATTCATGTTTCTTAATCCATTTTTTCTTATCAACCTATCATGGTAGAGA
Organism: Panax quinquefolius; assembly: GCA_020205615.1. NCBI lineage: Eukaryota > Viridiplantae > Streptophyta > Magnoliopsida > Apiales > Araliaceae > Panax > Panax quinquefolius. The sequence goes on from CM035164.1 coordinate 48,259,958, forward strand.
TAGAAGATAATTTAGAGAAGTAGTCTTACTTTTGAATTCTTGGTAAGGTAGCTTTCTTCTTCTTCTTACAAATGAAATGACTTATTTGTAGCTTATTCTCTCTAGCACTTAAGCACTTTGCAATATGTTGGATTATTTGAACAAGCAACAAATGTCTTGCAAGGCTTCTCTATTTATAGATTTTCCAAAGTTAGGGTAGTTTGGTCTTTTTAATCATCCGACCTCCTTAAGCCACCTCCTTATTATTCATTACTTGGCTAGCACAAAACCTACCCTTTGCTTGACCACCACTCATAAGTCTTGGTCATTACTTCTAATACTTGATCATTACATTAACTTGGTCACCACATATTAACCATGTTAATATGGTTTGCCCCATGGGTCAACCAATTCATTGCACTCTTGCTTGGGCTTGGACCAACTAAATCTTTGGGCTTTGCATTAATAAACCTTAATGTGTTTAACCATTAATTGGGCGTCACCCTTTAATCTACTTGGACTTGAATATAATTGTTAACCAATCTTCCAAGTCCATTAACATTACTTAAAATATACACATATAGTTTATGTATTATTTTCGTATTCTAATTCATATAGAAAATATATACGATATTTCATTCTTCATACCAACTCATATAATACTTCGTATTATACTCATTTTCATTACCGTTGTACAATACTTAAGTATTATACAATTATTACTTATTCATTACTACTTCTCCTTACTTAAAGTTTATAAATTAAGTCCACAAGCGAATTATTACATTTTCAATAACTAGATTTTTTATTACATAATCCATCTTACCTTGTTATTCCATCATTACATATTTCTTGGAATTTCAAAAATATATCCCGACCAAATATTGATGAATAGTGTTTTTCAGAAAATCTCTTAGAAAACTTTTATTTTCGTCTTAGAAATTCAAACACTTTAATTCGTTCACGTAGCTCAAATACTACAACATTCTAACATCAATAGGTTATACAATGACAACCATCTTGATAACACATAGAATAGTATTTTATTATTATTTAATTTAATAAAATTATTTTACAATAAGATCCGAATTTCTCGGTCGTTACAACCAACCTGTGACGCCCCCAAATCCAGGTATCTTCCAACCTGACAGATGGTGATCCACGATACTATAATCCATACAATCATTCCATTGAGATAACAACAAAATAAGTGTAATTACATTTGTAATAAATCCTTTCCCAGGTTCATTAACCGAATACATTCATTGTTCTTCATGAGTATATTACATACAAATACACTAGTCTATTATAGGATGATTAATTGTCCATCTTAGCCTTGCATTTATCTCTCTCAGAACTCTCAGTTCGCTCGGCTTTAGCAGCAAACATATGGTTCAAGAAAGAATGAGCATAACTAGCTCAGCAAGTCTTAACAAAGAATCATATGAATATCACAATAACATTTACATGCTTTAATTCCATATTTGAACAAATATCCATGAAGCACTACGAAACATTTGACTAGTACTCCTCATGTCATAACAACAATTCCAAAGTATAATAGCTTAGGAATGATGAACCGGTCAATAGAACATGAACATATTTTTTTCATTTTCATACTTGAAAAGGATATCTGGCACTAAGGCCATCCACCCGTCTTACTTACGAGCACTTCTAGGTGATCAGCCTATTGTACTCTATGTTGATCAACACTCTTACGTTAAACGTATTTACGTTCAACATTTGGCAACCTCGCGTACCCTTCGAATAATCGATGAAAAATACTTTTGTTTGTACATAGACAAACTTACCTTTACATCCGACATTCGATTATTATTGGTTAACTAACAACGTTGAACGTCATTCACGGTTCACTTATTACGTCTTTATGTTCTTCGTTTAATTTCTATTAAACCTTACTAGATCTTCTTACATTAACACCTTATAAATGATTTAAGGTAAGTCTTATCATGTACATAAAGTACCTTCAATGTCTTACTTTAGGTCACCATTTAAAATGGAACAAAACCTAACTTGGTCAATATTTTTCTATCACAACGCGGCATGACTAAGATCTCATACATTCTGTTGGCATGTACATCACTCTCAAAGGTTTTGCGGGACTCGGTAGCTATGGCCACATGAAGTCCATGTATAAACTCTCATCACTGTGAGCATATCTCCGACATTTTATTTTCTCTCTCGCCTATACATGGCGGCTGCGGTGTGGCGAGAAAACATTGGGTTGGGTATTTGCATACTTAACAAGAACTGTGCACCGATTAAAAACAGTTTGGTTTCCTAACAAAACTCACGGCTTCCTGATTTGTTCGTTTTACTTCGGAATTGACCCATTCGAAAGCCTACAAGCCACAAATCACATCCTTTACGTGTTCATATAAGAATTTCTCATTTTCGAATCCGTTAACTCGGAATTCACCATCGAGTTCATTTTTAAGCGTTCGTTTAACGTTTTCGTCCGTTCAATACTCGTTTTCTTTGTTATAAGTCAGAATGCAACGATTCTTTTGCCCACGACTCTTAATTACCTCATCTCACGTGTTGACATTGGAAACCAATGTTTTCAACTCACACGACAACTTTTGACCTTTAATCTGGGCTTTCTACGTTTTCAACGTCTAACGTCTATTTTCGCAAAATTCGCCATAACAGTGTTACTCGTGTTCTATAAGCCAAATCAAATGGAAAACTCCATTGATTCATCATAGTCATCCTAACCAAATAATAGGCACATTCCTTAGCTATAACGATTTTCAAAACGTTCATTAATAACTAAGTTAACGTTCAAGACGTTTATGGTTTTTAACTCACGTAAACACTTACAATTTCTATTTGGACATGACCTATCAATGATTTGATCATTAATAGGCATCTTTATATCTCCTCAATAAACACTCTCCACCAATCTACGATTCTTCTGCGAGAAAGAAATCGAAAAAGATGAAGATTACGGTTTATAATAATTTACCTTTGAAGTAATTCACGTTCTTGATAAACGCATATTGGTTTACTTGGAAGTAGTAGGATTATATGATTCTAGCTCTTTCTCTCTCTATATATAGTTGGACAAGCTTCATAAAAACCTCAAATGACCAACCTAAGCCTTGTATATATAGGCAACCAACATTGAGGGCAAAATTGTCAAACTCCCCACCTCATTACTATTCAGCACTTTGTCACCAAGTAAAATACTTGGTGACCAAGTGATATGCTTGCCTTACACCAAGTGGCCGGCCCACCATGCCCATGGGTCATCCCCATGGGTTGCCCCATGGGTTTTACCCATTCGGTGACCCACCGGTTCGATCCACGGTTCAGTTTTATTGCATTGGGCTTAACCAATCTAATATTGGGCCTTGACTTCGGCTTAACACTTAATCCCTTGGGCTTGCTCATTCAATTGATTGGGCTAAACATAATCTAACCAAATGAATTAACATTAAGTCTTAACTTAATTCTAGAATACAAATCGTATTCCCTACGTATAATTCACGTATTCTTTCCATATAATACTAGTACGATAATCGTATTGTACTCCGCATTAACTCAACATATTATACATAGATACTAAATAGTCTTATAATTGTATAACACATGCCTTAACCATAATGTAATTCCTTCTACGCGTTTCATTTCCTTCTCGAAAATCAATATACTCAACCCTTAGGTTTTAAGTCCGCAGGTAAAAACTTTGTTTGCCATAACGGAATTATTATTGAATATTCCACATTATCTTTGTATTCTATCATTACGCGTTTCTCAAACCCTAGCTCTGAACGAAATCGGATGAATAGTATTTTTACGCAAACATTCTCAAAAAACCATCATTCTCGTCTTGATAATTCACAATAATTAATTTTAGAACAAAACCAGAATACTAACCACATCCGCACATTCTAGGTCATAGAACGACCTTCGAACATCGTACTCACATAATAACTCAATTAAATTCATTTAATCCACATAATCAAATAATAATTTAATTTATTCAAAATTAGAAATTCTCGGGCATTATAGATGAGATTGAAGACTTGAAGCAATTGGGAAGCATCAAAGATTCCATCTTGGAGCAGGAGAACATATTTGCACTTTAATTCTCTACTTTAATCCTCTCATTGATTCTTATTTGTAATCTTATGATGTTTATTCAAGATGTGGATGATAGATTTGATTCAACTATGAGTTAAACTCTATTGTGAGATTGCAATGGATTCTATGGATTAGTTTATTCTGATATATTTAATTGTTATCTGTATTGATTGCTATAGGATTGTCTATTTAGATTCATGTTATTTGCTTAGTTGATTTGCCATCAATTACTGTGATAATCCGTATGGACTTAAGAGACGATGTATGGGTTTGGATATGATGATCTTAATAGTTTATGATGATATATTCTATATTGTGATGGGATGTATGATTTGTGCTTAGGATAGACATATACCGAAGCACCATTCATAGTCAATTGAGAACTTGGGTTTAAACCCTAATTATTTGTAAATCACATAGACATATAGTAATTTAGGTAATGTGGGTGTTCATGTGTATTCTATCAACTGTAGATTACATGTGATTTGTGTATGGTACATTGAGAGATGGCTATACTTTACTTTCGTGTTCTTGACTAACAATCTGGTACAATTAGTTTGGCTTAACATGAAGTGTATGGTTTTGAATGAGTCAATAGATGAAATTGTGATCTCAGGTCTTCATTATCTAATCTCACTATAGGAATAGTTAGGTTTATTTACTTTCATAATTAAATTTATAAATACCACATCATTCGTTTAAATAAGACTGAAATGGCTATGGGCTAGTGCTTGGTAAACTTTATTAGTTAACTCTCTGTGGAAATGATACTTTACTTACTCTTTATTGCTTGTTGACACGTGTATACTTGCATGAGTTAGAGCTCTTTTGTTAAACTAAAAAAAGAGGCAACACTTACAGCTGGAGTTGTTGACAGCTGACATCATCACATGGATTTCCTAATCTAGGGAGCACTTGGCCATGGGATTTGAGGATGGGTACCCGACTGGCGTCGAGTACATGATATCCACCCGTAGAGTTCTTCTCTTTACTGATGGAGGCTGAGAGCTATATTTAGGAGAGCCTGCTATTTGGAGCACCACAGGAGAGATCTGTATGCCGATCTTGCCTCCTGCCAAGCGTTATTAGCATGTGTCGCAGTAACCCGTCATTGATATCCCATTGTTTGGGGTTGATGGTTTTGCACTGTCAGAGGGTCCCTGCACTCAGGAGATGTTCCAACGTTGGTGGTCCCCTCGTACTATTAGAGCCCAGACCCGCGCCACTCAGTTCATGGGGGATATGGTTTTAGGATCCGTGATGATGACAGATTTGCTAGCATGTGTCTGAGATCCGACTCATTTGACACAGATTGATAGTTTGACCCAGCGAATGGACTGGACATATTTCTTTATTCGTCATTTGGGCAGAGATCCGATAGAGGCAGATTCGTTTAATCCTTTCAGCTCAGGCGTTGGCCCCTCAGATGACCCATTTGGCTTTGCCGGCACAGATCCTCCTTTGTATTGGCCTGACATCCCTGTTGATAGAGATCTAGTGACTCAGGAGGAGTTACATTAGCTGGACATGATTGATGATGTAGATATTGACATCATTGTCTTCTTTTGATGTGTATTGTCGTTATCTCTTTTGATAGGCCTCCGTTAGATATTGGGTGGCTGTACCCCATTCTCGCTATATCTTTTGATAGGCCTCTGTTAGTAGTAGGGCATCTATGCCCCATTTCCCTGTATTTTTAGACGTACAGAGATGATGTATGTAGATGATGATATACTTAGGAATGTATATACATTTTTCATTCCCTATATCATATTGCCATCCACTATCTGTAATGCATGTATCATGTTATGCATATGTATGTCTAGAGATATTCAGTATTGACCTCTAGTTGATCTTATGATACGGCCTACACAGATGTCTTCTTCGACAGTCAGCCGCATAGATCATACCCCACCATTATTGGTGGCATCACGTCTTAGATCGTGGTATGATAGTATATTTGTTATAGTTTATGCCCTAGAGGCCAATTATTTGATATAATTGCTTAACATTTTGATATTATATTTGATTCAATAAATGAATGATTTTATTATGGTTTTATTTACTGCGTTATATAAATGTTAACATAATAAAGTTCCTTAGAATAGTGATACAAATTATATAGTTTCAAGTATGTGACTTGAACATGAGATTATGTAATTACTGTGACGCCCCCAAAATAGGTATACACCACCCATTCTGAGTCGCCAAATACATAATACAGAAACAAATACAACTTCAGTAATACAATTATCGTGCAAAATACGACAACACATATACTGTGAGTTTGAATACAAATATTGTCTAATAGACAGTATAAAAACTCAAAAGGAGTCCTTGTAAGACCCCAACTTTTTGAATAAAGATTAAATTTTCTCAAAATATATTTTTGAATATTATGGTGTGGATTTGATATAATGTTATAGTTGTGGGTAATATTTACAAATTTTGCAAAGTACGCAAGTTGTTATATAATATTCGATTGGTGGGAATATTCATTTTAACAGGAATATTCGTATAACTAAGACAATCATCATTGGTGGACACCCACAACGGAATTATTGTCGGATTGAGAAAACGACAAAAATACTTTATGAAAATAATGGTAGAAGTTTTACCGTTAACTGTTGAACTACCCAGTAGTAAAGGTACAGTAATATGCGTGGTTGCATAGTAGCACACGATATTGATTATTGATGCTTATGTGAGAAGTCACTCAGTTATACTTAATTATTGCTACAGTAATTGCTGCATCATATCTCTCATATTATTGATTCGATTATTGTGTTCGGAGTTGAATTTGGAGATGCGGACGTGATATTTGAGTCCAGAACGATGAAATTAGTAAAAATAGACTATAAACACAAAAAATTTCAGAATTCACTATTTGGTCAAAAAGTCAACAGTTGACTTTTTCAGGAAAAGTCAAACTTCGAAATTTCAAAATTTATATTTTTGATAAAAATGGTTTCATTGTGTTGGAATTATTTGTGTTAGTGAAAATCGATAATTATTTCGATAATAATTGATGTCTGGAGGTTATATTGATTAATCGGGTATTTAACTTAGGATAAATGAGCAATTGATTGCTATTATTTCACATGATTATAACTATTTGTTCACATGTGTATACTATTGTTTCACATTCTTGTTACTATTAGGGGAGTTGGTGCAAGATTGATAATACTTGCATGACTAAGTTATAGATGGAGGTACTATACTGTAATTTGTATTTTCACATGTCTAGAACTATTGATTCATATAATTTACTATTGAATCACATTATTTACTATTAGGGAGGTGGTGAAAGTTTGATAATACTTCCATGACTAAATTAAAAATAAAGGAAAAGTTGGAGGTATTGATCGTAATTTTTGAGCCCCAAAACGCGTGTAAATTATCGAAACTATATTTTTCTATAAATAGAAGCTCATTATTCCTTCATTTCTCACCAATTCAAAAAAGCTTTAGAGCGATTATTATAGAGAGAAATTATAGAAAGAAGAAGAGAAGTCTGCTACCTCACTATTCCAGTATCCAGTTTTTCTAAGGTAGGGAATATTATTTGTTGTACTCGTAAGGAGTATTATTTCTTTCTTATCCATGAAGAGAACTTCGTTATTCCATTCTTTATTATTACATTGAATAACTCAGATACGCTGCAAGCTACCCTATACTTGGTGAAATTCTTTCGTTATTCCATTCTTTATTATTTCGTTGGAACATCCTCGTCATGCGTTTCACGTCGGGACGGGTTAAAATTTTTATTATTCTGTTGGAATATCCTATCTCATGCGTTTTTACTACCGAACCCGATTCCGCTTTTTATTATTCATTTGGAATATCATGTCTCGTATGTTTTTACGTGGGACCGATTCCGTAAGTTATTATTCGTTGGAATAACTTTGCTGTCGCGATCTATCGATGCTTGGTGATTTCTTTTGTTATTCCATTCTTTATTATACTCAGTTGGTTAAAGTTTTAACTTCTATAATCCATGAAATTAGTGGAATATCCTTGATATTTGCGCTTCATCCAGTATCTTTTCATGTAAATATTCTTCCAAGCATTCTTGAATTTTACTCCACAAAGAAATATCATGTTTACAATTTAGACGTTATTGGTTTCTGGAAAAATTAATTCTTGAAATTGTTTTATTGAATTCTTATATCATTGTCATCATCCTCATGTTTATATTTTGTTGAAAGTCATCTGTGGCCTGTAGTGCATAGATGGACTTGGTATGATTATGACCTGTGGATTATTGATTGTAATCGTGACCGTAATGTTACAAATGATGTGGTAAAAGTCCTCATTGGCCTGTAGTGCATTGATGGACAGTTGTTGGCATGATCATGACCATTATTAAATACACAAATATTCTTAGCCCGTAGTGCATGAATAATTGTGGTCGTGATACTAAAGAATATCCTTGGCCGTAGTGCAGGGGTGATTCGATGATGTGGATTATTTATTAAGCTGAGTCCCAGCGATAAAAGTGATGAAAAACCTTCTAAATCATAAAAGATAGTAGATTTTATTCTCTACTTGACTCTTTTAATGGATTGCTTGTTCCGCTGCAGTTAAACTTGATGGTTGTTATATTGTATCAGTTTAACACTGTTGAAGGCTAATGATAATATATTCTGCATTATCTTAGTTATAATATTTCTTACTAGGCTAGTTAAGCTCACCCTTTTACTTTTATTGTTCTCTTCAGGAAATGAGAACGTAGCAGAGACTAGTCGGGGAACGGAGTGATGGACCATATGATAACATTAGTAGTCCTCACTATTCAGTGAAATAGTGGAAAATAAATGTAATAATATTGAATTTGAGTTTGTATATTGTCTAGATGACAATATTTTTATTAAAACTCACGGCTTATGTTTTGTCGTACTTTACACGACAGTTGTATAATTAAGTTGTATTTGTATTCTATACCACGTATTTGACGACACAGAATATGTGATGTATACCTATTTTGGGGGCGTCACGGATGGTATCAAAGCTTAGGGATATGATCCCTGGCTAAGATGTGAGACTAGAACTAGGAGGGGAGAGACGGGGAATTCCTTCGCTAGTATGACCTACCTAAGTTTATTTGGTATTTATTGGTTGGTCAGAGTATATGGATAATATGTTGCATGTCAATTAACCCTTGTTTTGTGGTAGTATTTGAAAATGGCATCCGAGAATTTTGAGAATACCAATGGCGCACAAGAAACCGTTGAGTCTCCACAGATCAACAATCAGAATAACGTGCATCAGGAAGGCGACAATCCTCATGCAAACAACAACACAGACCAAATGATGAACGATGGAATGTTCAGAGGCTTTATGCAATTCATGCAACATCAGACGAGAGCGGCTCCTATCCAAAATGTAGGTGGAACACCGGAAACTCTCGGATTTGATTACCGCTAAACAGATTCAAGGAGCTGGGACCACGGAGTTTATTGGAGAGCCAAAACCACTTAAGGCTGAAGCATGGATAATGCAGATCACCAAGATATTTGATGTCTTGGGATGCTTCGAGGAGCAAAAGGTTCCCTTCGCCACCTTCATGTTCCGTGAAGAAGCAGATTACTAGTGGGAATCAGAAACGACTCCATTTCGACGACTCAAGATGTCTTGGGAGAAGTTCCAAGAGCTATTCAACGACAAGTACTTTCCGAAAGTATTCTTCACATGAAGGAGGTGGAGTTTATCAAGTTGGAACAAAACAATATGACCGTGTCGTAATACGAGGCTAAATTTATGAGTTATCCCGGTTTGCATCCCATTTGGTCGATAATGAGGAGCGAATGACGGAATGTTTTAAGACGTTTGAAACCGGAGATACGTTAATATCTTATTTCTCATAAACCGTGTTTCGACTGAGATGTTGTAAATAGGGCTCGATTATTTGAGTAGCAGAACGAGTCAACGCAACCAAGGGAAAGCAACCGCAAAGATGAAAAATATTGGTAGCTGGTAACAGCCATCAAACGGATGACAACAAGCGTGGAGGAATCAACATGCCAGAAATGGTAACCACTTCGGTGATAATCATAGCTAAGACAATAAGAATGGACATTTCAAGAAGAGGAGATTCAACAATGGCGGAAAGACGTCAGCACCAACACCCGTTGTCAAGGAAGGAGAACGACCACCTATCATATGCTTCAAATGCGGAGGGGAGGGACACATCAGTCCAAACTGCGTGATGTCATCCGAAGCATGTTATAATTATGGAAGGGAAGGTCACTTAGCTCGATTTTGTCGTTCACCGAAGACAAGTTCAAGTAGGATGGAGGCACCAAAGGCCGTCCCAAAAAAGTCAAAGTCGATAGTGCAAGGGAGATCGTTTGTTGTGACCTCCCAGAAAGTAAGGAACCCGAACGAGGTTATCACGGGTAAGCTTATCATAAACTCTAGTGAAGTCTATACCTTATTTGATACCGGTTCTACCCATTCTTTTATTTCTCCTACTTGCGCTCAACGTTTAAATTTGACTTCGGAGAAATTAGACTTTGACTTATCTGTTGAAACTCCATTAGGAGAAACCTTCATTACATCCACTTTTTATAAGTCTTGTTTGATGCAAATCGGTAACCGCACGTTACCTGTCGATCTTATCTCCTTAAAAATACTTGCATTTGACGTGATTCTAGGGATTGATTGGTTAACTACTCATCATGCTAAAATTGATTATTTTCGTAAGGTTGTTAGCTTTCATATTCCTAATAAACCTATTATACGAATTCAAGCGACCAAACCATTAAAATCAATCACGGTCATCTCAAGCCATAAAGCTATTCGTTTATTGAAAAAGGATGTCAAGCTTTCTTAGCTCATGTCACGGATTTAAACAAAAAATACGCCAATTTTGAATGATATTTCATTGTTAATAAATTTCGACGATTTCTCAAGAACTTCCGGCCTACCCCAGAGCGTGAAATTGAATTTTGTATCGACCTTGAACCCAGACAAACCCCATTTCCAAAGCCCCATATCGAATGGCTCCTATTAAACTTCGTGGAGTTAAAGACCCAATTGCAGAATTATTAGACATCGCTTTCATTCGCCCTAAAGACGTCTCTTGGGGTGCTCTGTCTATTCATGAAGAAGAAAGATGGGAGTATGCGACTTTGTATTGATTATCGGGAGTTAAATCATGTCACCATCAAAATAGGTACCCATCGCCACGTATTGATGACTGTTTGACCAACAGAAGGCGCCAAATTCTTTTCAAAGATTGATCTTTCGCTCGAGGATATCATCAATTGAAGATAAGAACCGATGACATTCCAAAGACGGCTTTTAACTCCCTAAGACGGGCATTATGAATTCCTAGTCATGTCCTTTCGATTGACTAATGCTCCCCGCCGCCTTCATGGATATGATGAACCGAGTATTCAAGGAATATTTGGATCTTTTTGTGGTCGTCTTTATTGATGACATCCTCATATATTCCAAAAGCCGTGAAGATCATGAGAAACACTTGAGGCTGATACTCCAAAAGCTTCGTGAAAACAAGTTATATGCCAAGTTGAAGAAATACGAGTTTCTTCGAGGAAGTCAGATTCCTTGGGCACGTGATATCAAATCATGGGATATATATGACGGCAAAAGATTGAAGAAATTCAAAGTCGAGAAGCAACCTAAATCGTTGATCAAAGTATATAGCTTTCTCGGCTTAGTTGGTTATTATCGGAGATTCGTAGAAGGGTTTTCTCAAATCGCTACTCCATTAACTCAGCTGACTCGAAAAGATACAAAATTTAGTTGGAGCATGGAATGTGAGAAGAGTTTTCAAGAACTCAAGAGAGACTCATTTCAAAGACCGCTCGACAATACCATCCGCTCTTGAGGGATTTGTCATCTACAATGATGCTTCTTGGCAAAGGGTTAGGATGTGTTCTCATGCAACATGGAAAAGTCATAGCCTATGCCTCACTAAGAACTCAAAGAATATGAGAGGAATTATCCTACTCATGATCTAGAGTTGGCATTTGTGCCAAGACTTAAAATTTGGAGGCATTACTTGTAACCCGGCTTTTATAAATAAAGATGAATTTTTATAAATATTATTTTTGAATATTATGGAATAAATTTGATATAATGTTATAGTTGTGGGTAATATTTATAAATTTTGCAAAGTAAGCAAGTTGTTATAAAATATTCGTTTGGTCTGGGAATATTCTTTTATTTGGGGAATATTCGATTCAACTACTCAATCATCAGTGGACCCTACAAACGGAAGTATTGTCGTAGTTAGAAAATGATAAAATTATTTTTCTATAAAAAATAACGGCAGAGGTGTTATCACAAAAACCGCTGAACTACCCAAAGAGTAAAAAAGTACGAAGAATACGCGTAGTTGTATAATAGCACACGATATTGATTATCGATGCTTACGTGAGAAGTCACCACCTATGCTCAATTATTGCTACAAAGAAGAATCACGATCATATCTCTTATATTATTGATTCAATTATTGTCACAAAGATCATCTCAGATAATATGTTATAGCATTAAATTATTAATTGAGACGACAAGTTATAAATGATTAATAATTGTTGAAAGATTAAATATGTGTTGATTAAAATAAAATGATTTGTGGTAATATTTATTCAACTCCTCGATGTATATAAAGAGTCTCATTATGAGACGCTTTGTGGTAAGTTTGATTATTTTATGGGGGGCATATGTCATCATCTAAGAGTCCTTTCACAATAGTAATTACCTTTGTGAATTAATTACCTTTGTGAATAGTAATTACCTTCGTCAATAGTATTTACCTTCGTCAATAGTATTTACCTGTGAATAGTATTTACCTTTCAATAGTATTTACCTTCATCAATAGTAATTACCTTCTTCAATAGTAATTAATTACCTCTTCAATAGTAATTACCTTCTTCAATAGTAATTACCTTCTTCAATAGTAATTACCTTCGCCAATAGTAATTACCCTTCGCAAATAGTAGTTGTCCTTCAATATTACCAAGAGTTAATCGCCTCTTCTGTTCCAAGGGTTAATTACCCTTCATGAAATAGTAGTTATCTCTTCAATATTACCAAGAGTCATTTTGACCCTTCATTAAGACCAAGAGCCACCCTCGCTTTTTCTATAAATAGAAAGCTCATTCCTTCATTATTTCTTATGAATTCACCGAAACTCTAGAGAGAGAAACTATAGAGAGAAAGAAGAAAAGTATTTTGCTACTTCACTTTTCCAATATTCAGGCTTTCTTCTAAGGTAGGGAATATTATTTGTTGTACTCGTAAGGGATGTTATTTTTTTTTATTCATGAAGAGAACTTCGTTATTCCATTCTTTATTATTTCATTGAATAACCTATAAAAGTGGCATACCCTATACATGACCATGTATATACTAATACCCTATACTGGTGAAAAATCTTATATTATTCCATTCTTATTTATTCATTGAATAACTCAGATACGCTGAATCCCCTATACTTGGTGACATTCTTCTATTATTTTATTATTCCGTTGGAACATCCTGCGTTTGTGCTTTACGCCTGGGATACGGGTTTCGTCTTTATTATTTCGTCTTTATTATTCTATTCGAATATCTTTGTTCTGTGTGTTTTACACCGGACCGGTTCCGCCTTTTTTATTATTCTCGTCTTTATTATTCTATTGGAATATCACGTCGTAGGTGTTTTACACCGGACCGGTTCCGCTTTTTATTATTCTCAGTATTTATTATTCATTGAATAACTCGTCTCATGCTAAGTACCGCATGCATGGTGATTTCTTTTGTTATTTCATTCGCTATTATACTCAAATGGTTAAAATTTTGACTTCTATACTCCATGAATTTAGTAGAATATCCTTGATATTTTGCGTTTCATCCAAAGATCTTTTCATGGAAATATTTTTTCGATCATTCTTGAATTTTACTCTACAAAACAAAGATTCATGTTGACAAATTGGACGTTAATAATTCCTCGGATAAATTAATTCTTGAACTTGTTTTATTGAATTATTATGTCATTGTCATCATCCTCATGTTATATTATGTTATCTTCGCTTCGTGCATAGATGAACTTAGTATGATTATGAGCAGGATCATTTAAGTATAATCATGGCTTGATATAAATGATGTGACAAAAGTCCTCAAAGGGTCTCAGAATGCGTTGATGGATAGTTTTTGGTATGGTTATGACCTGTGGGTGATTCGGTATAGTCATGACCATTGATAATTTGATGAAAATCCTTGACCGTGGTAATGTGGATGATTAGATATTGTGGTTTATTCATTAAACCGAGTCTTAGTGATAAAAATTGATGAAAACCTTTTAAAACCTAAAAGATAGTAGATTTTATTTTCTACTTGACTCTTTTAATGGATTGATATTCACCGCAGCTTAAACCGGTTGTCTATTGTATTTTATCGTTTAACATTGTTGAAGACTATTGATAATTTATTCGCATTATCTTAGTTATAATATTTCATCGGGCTAGTTGAGCTCACCCTTTCTTTCTTCGTTTTCTTCTGTGAAATGAGAATATAATGGGACGAGTCTGAAGAAAAGAGTGATGGTCCCGAAGATAGCATTAGTAGTCCTCACTATTCGTTAAATAGTGTGACAATAAATGTAATGAGGACTCTTGAGTATGGATATTGTCTAAATGACAATATTCCTATTAGAACTCTCGTTTATGTATTGTCGATGTTACACGATAGATGTATAATTAAGTTTGTATTTGAATTTATGTACCATATAAGTGGCGACCCAAGATGGGTGACGATACCTAATTTTGGGGGCGTCACAGCTTGGTATCAAAGCTTAGGATATGATCCCCGGCTAAGATGCGAGATAAGAACCAGGAGAGGAGAGACGGGAATTTCTTCGCTAGTATGACCTACCTAAGTTTATTTGTTATTTAATTAGCTCATCGTAGTATAGGGATAATATTTGATATATTAATTAACCCTTGTGTTGTGGCGTTGTTTGAAATGGCAAATTGAAAATATTCACAATGGAGTGAATGTGACCGCTTGTGACACCTTTAATCACTAATCAAAGTTAATGCAAAGGTCGACGAGGAACAAATTAGAGATATCCACGTAGTGAATGAAGAACTAATTGTTGCATCTTGAGCTAGTTGCAGAGGTAGCAAACGAGAGTGAGTGAGGAAGAAGAGGAAGAAGAGGAACCCGAGGAGAATTGGTTAGAAGAAATTTATTATCAAAACTTAGAATTACAAAATCATGTTCGTGAGCTAGAAGAACAAAGTTGAAGAACTTAAAACGGTCGTGGAACAAAGGGATACAACAATTCAAAATTGGGTTACCCGATATGTGATGCTCGAACAAAATCACGCTTTCAAGGTGGTGTAAGATATTAAAGTTGGAATCGAGAATTTAAAAATCAAAGATCAAATTTGAAAGAAGAAACAATCGAACGAAGGAGAATAGACGATGCATGGGTAAAAGCCGCACAACGCGTTGATAGTGTAGAAAATGACGTCCCATCCAATAAAGCCAAAATAGATGAAATGGACTTTGCTTTTTGGACAAGAATTGGAGAATCCAACATCGAATTCTAATTACCTCGCATAGCGGTCAACCCGAATTCGATATGGATCGGAGAATAATGATTCAAATCATGGATCAGAATGTGAAGAAGCACTTAAGGGTGGAATGTACCCTATAGTAAAGTCAAACCCTCGGTAATTTTTAAGCGAGAGAGTTTTTTCGAGAAACCCGAACGAAGTTATTACGGGTAAATTAATTATAAATTATTGCAAGTCTATACTTTATTCAATACAAGTTCTACCCACTCTTTTATTCTACCTAGTTGTGTTCAATGTTTAAATTTGACTCAGGAAAAAATTAGACTTTGATTTATCTATTGAAACTTCGTTGGGAGAAACCTTCGTTACCTCCAATCGCTTATTAATCTTGTTGTTTCAAATAAACACTTTCATGATCTTATCTCTTTGAAAATATTTGCCTTTGAGGTAATTTTTGAAAACGATTGATTAACTACTTATTATTCTTTTTGTAAGGTTGTTAGCTTTCATATTCCTAACCAACCTGTTATACGAATTCAAAGTAACCAAACCCTAAAGTTAATCACTGTTATATCAAGCCATAAGTAAAGAGCCCCGATCCTTTCGTTGTTGACTTCCTTGTGTGGAATGCACCAAAGCCAGACTTTCTGTAGGCGACGTCGTGAATGACGATGACAAGTTGATAGGTATCATTGTGAGGTGCTATCTAGGTTAAAGGATAGAAGTCACAGTTGGTATCAATGTAACGTACTATCCAAGTCTTGGATAAGAGTAGCAGTTTTGAATGATATTTCTATCATTAATAAATTTCTTGACGTATTCTTGAAGATTTCCTAGCCTACCCTAGAGCGTGAAATCGAATTTTGTATTGACCCCAGTACAAAAACCCATTTCTTAAACCCTCAAATATTTCTTCAACTAAAAGGATCTGTTTACGAGGATTATGATGAAAGTCATAATAAAAGCATTGGACTAATGAAAATCATGGGTATATGAAGTATTAATAAGTGTTATGATGAGTTATGTGGTTATTATGTGAAAACATGAAAGTTTCTTAGAAATCACAAAGGGTTGAAAAATCGATTTTGGTAAAAATGTAAATATGAAATTCAATCGACCATATCTCCTATTATATTTTGAATTTTTGAGTGTGGTCAAGTCCTAGAGTTAGATCTATGAGTTTTGTAGCTTATCCAAGTAGAATCACCGAAAAGGTGTTGTAGATTTTCGTGTGGACTGAATTTAGCAAAAGAGTCCAAAGCTGTAAATTACAAAAAAACGCTACGCCAGTAAACTTTAAGGGCTGTTTCGGCCAATAAATTTATGTGAAAAATTCTGGCCTTTTGGGACATGAAAATATATGTTATAAAGTACCTCCTGTCCAAAAATGAGCTCATTTCGACTTAAAATGAACAAGTTATGACCATTTCAATATTTAGGTTTTTTTGATTAAAAATGCTATAATCGGAGTTCTATAACTCCGATGACCATGAAATTTAAATCGAGGCTCACATTAACATGTGTAAGGTCCTGCCAAGATTTGGGAATTTTGGAGTTAAACTTGAGGTAGCTAATTTCTTAAGGAATTAATTAGAAATTAATTTTTGAAAAATAGTAAATGAATTTTAAAAATTCTTAGAAAAATATATTTTCATTATGGGACTATATTATACTAAATCCCAGAAAAGAAATATTTTTGGGATTGATTTGGTATTTTCATGAAAATAGTTTAGTTACTTAACATATGAGTTAAATATGTTATGTGAAGTAACAAAGTTGAAAATAGGATTTTATGGCTAGAGAATCCTATATAGAGTATATGCATATTTTTTTGATGAGGATTTGATAATTGGTGATGATATCTTATGAGTATGGCATTTTTGAATGATTAAATGCATTATATGGTAAAGCGTAAACAATTGAGATAAATTGTTTATAAATTTAAGAAGTGATTAAAATATTGTTATAATATTAATGATATTAGATTATGAGATTATTAAGTGATTGATAACATGGAGATATTCTTAAATCCTAGATAAATTATATTATAAATGTTTAATATTTATCCTTTATCTCATTTGATTGATTCTTTATATCATTATCCTCATGCTTATATCAGGTTGAAAGTCATCTCGTGGCTTACGTGAATAGATGAACTTGGTATGATTATGACCGAGGATTTTCTAAGATAATCATAACCGTAATTGAAAACACGATTATCTTTCGTCGTAGTGCATGGATAATTTGTGGTCGTGATACTAATGAATACATGATTATCTTTCGCAGTAGTGTATGGATAATTTGTGGTCGTGATACTAATGAATACATGATTATCTTTGGTAGTAGTGCATGAATAATTTGTGGTCGTGATACTAATGAATACACGATTATCTTTGGTAGTAGTGCATGGATAATTCGTGGTCGTGATACTAATGAATATCCTCGGCTCAGTAAAGGGGGATGATTCGATGATATGGATTAATTATCGAATGAGTCTCAAAGAATGAAATATTAATTCATGGATGTAGTAAAAGTCATCTTTCGTCAGTAGTGCATTGGTAGACTTGGTATGATTATGACCAAGGATTATTATTCAGATAATCATGATCAGATTGAAAACACGAATATCCTCGCCAAGAGTGTATGGATAAGTCGTGGTCATGATACTATTAAGTCGCCTCAAAGATTATTGGTTTTATAGTTGTATATCTTTGCCCCAGAAACAAAAAAGATGAATTGTTAATGAATATCTTTGGCCGGATTGCGAAGATGAATTTTATATTTTTAACGATAAAGGTATTCAAGGTATCCTCACCTCTTTATCATATCAGGTACATACCCTAATTTCATAAGAAGGGGAGGTTGTAAGACCCCAGCTTTTATAAATAAAGATGAATTTTTATAAATATTATTTTTGAATATTATGGAATAAATTTGATATAATGTTATAGTTGTGGGTAATATTTATAAATTTTGCAAAGTAAGCAAGTTGTTATAAAATATTCGTTTGGTCTGGGAATATTCTTTTGTTTGGGAATATTCGCACGACGGCTCAATCATCGGTGGACCCCTAGCGGAAGTATTGTCGTAGTTAGAAAGCTTACAAAATTATTTTTCTATAAAAAAAACTACAGAGGTGTTACCATTAAAACCGTTGAACTACCCTTAAAGTAAAAGTACAAAGAATACGCCAGAGTCAGTATAGTAGCACACGATATTGATTATTGATGCTTACGTGAGAAGTCACTCAGATATGCTTAATTATTGCTACAAAGAATTCACGTGATCATATCTCTTATATTATTGATTCAATTATTGTCACAAGATTATCATCTCAGATAATATGTTATAGTATTAAATTATTAATTGAGACGACAAGTTATAAATGATTAATAATTGTTGAAAGATTAAATATGTGTTGATTAAAAATAAAATGATTTGTGGTAATATTTATTCAATCCTCGATGTATATAAAGAGTCCATTATGAGACGTTTGTGGTAAGATTGATTATTTTATGGGGGGGGCCATATGTCATCATCTAAGAGTCCTTCGTCAATAGTAATTACCTTTGTGAATAGTAATTACCTTTGTGAATAGTAATTACCTTCATCACAATAGTAATTACCTTTCGTGAATAGTAATTACCTAATTTTGTGAATAGTAATTACCTTCACAATAGTATTTACCTTCAGTCAATAGTATTTACCTTCATTCAATAGTAATTACCTTCTTCAATAGTAATTACCTTCTTCAATAGTAATTACCTTCGTCAATAGTAATTACCCTTCGCAAATAGTAGTTGTCCCTTCAATATTACCAAGAGTTAATCGCCTCTTCTATGTTCCAAGGGTTAATTACCCCTTCGCAAATAGTAGTTTGTCTCTTCAATATTACCAAGAGTCATTTGACCCTTCATAAGACCAAGAGCCACCCTCAATTTTTCTATAAATTGAAAGCTCATTCCTTCATTATTTCTTACTTAATTCAATTGAAACTCTAGAGAGAGAAACTATATAGAGAAAGAAGAAAAGTATTTTGCTACTTCACTTTTCCAATATTCACTCTTCTAAGGTAGGGAATATTATTTGTTGTACTCGTAAGGGGTGTTATTTTTTTATTCATGAAGAGAACTTCGTTATTCCATTCTTTATTATTCTCATTGAATAACTCGTAAAAAGTGGCATACCCTATACATGAATTTGTATATGCGGAATACCCTATACTTGGTGAAATCCTTATATTATTCCATTCTTATTTATTCATTGAATAACTCGTATATGCTGAATCCCCTATACTTGGTGACATTCTTCTATTATTTTATTATTAGTTGGAACATCCTCGTTCGTGGTTTTACGCCGACCGATTCCGATTAAAATCTTTATTATTCTCGCCTTTATTATTCTATTGGAATATCCCATCTCGTGTGTTTTACTAACGACCGGGTAAATTTTATTATTCTCGTCTTTATTATTCTATTGGAATATCGCCTGCGTGTGTTTTTTACACCGGACCGGTTCCATCTTTATTATTCTCGTATTTATTATTTCGTTGAATAACTTGTCATGCCAAGTAACCGCACCGCATGCATGGTGATTTCTTTTGTTATTTCATTCTATTATACTCGGTTGGTTAAAATTTTGACTTCTATACTCCATGAATTTAGTAGAATATCCTTGATATTTGCGTTTCATCCAAAGATTCTTTCATGGAAATATTCTTCCGATCATTCTTGAATTTTACTCTACAAAGCAAAGATCATGTTGACAATTTGGACGTTAATAGTTCCCGGATAAATTAATTCTTGAACTTGTTTTATTGAATTATTATGTCATTGCCATCATCCTCATGTTATATTATGTTATGTTATCTTTGGCTTACGTGCATAGATGAACTTAGTATGATTATGACCGAGGATCATTCGGTATAATCATGGCTTGATATAAATGATGTGACAAAAGTCTTCAATGGCGATGAATGCAGTTGATGGATAGTTTTTGGTATGATTATGACCGGGGGTGATTCTAAGATAGTCATGACCATTGATAATTTGATGAAAATCCTTGACCGTGGTATGTGGATGATTAGATATTGTGGTTTATTCATTAAACTAAGTCTTAGTGATAAAAATTTATGAAAACCTTTTAAAACCTAAAAGATAGTAGACTTTATTTTCTACTTGACTCTTTTAATGGATCAGATATTCCGTCGCAGCTTAAACCGGTTGTCTATTGTATTTTATCGGTTTAACATTGTTGAAGACTATTGATAATTTATTCGCATTATCTTAGTTATAATATTTCTTATTTGGCTAGTTGAGCTCACCCTTTCTTTCACCGTTTTCTTCGTGAAATGAGAATATAGTTGGGACGAGTCTAATTGAAAAGAGTGATGGTCCCGAAGATAGCATTAGTAGTCCTCACTATTCTGTTAAATAGTGTGACAATAAATGTAATGAGGACTCCATGAGTATGGATATTGTCTAAATGACAATATTCCTATTAGAACTCTCAGTTTATGTATTGTCGTATGTTACATGACAGATGTATAATTAAGTTTGTATTTGAATTTATGTACCATGTAAGTGGCGACCCAAGATGGGTGACGTATACCTAATTTTGGGGGCGTCACATTACTTGTATGGGGAGAAAGTGGAAATCTTTACGGATCATAAAAGCCTTAAATATTTCTTCACTCAAAAAGAACTCAACATGCGACAACGGCGTTGGCTTGAATTGTTGAAAGATTATGATCATACCATCCAATACCATCCAGGAAATGCGAACGTGTTAGCTGACGCATTGAGTAGAAGATCATATGCAAGTACGAGTGCGATATTGTCAACGCAAAGGCCCATTTTGTATGACTTGCAACGAATGGAGATAGAGTTAAAGACTCCAGGGACCCACATGATGATGGCAAACATACGTGTAGAACCGACTTTAATCGATAAAGTTAAAACTGCTCAAGCTACAGACCTAAAGCTAATGTGTATGAAGAAGAAAGTGTAAGAAGGTGCTATGCAGGAAGCACGAATTGATGAAGAATGAATACTTCGAGTCAACTCCAGACTTTGTGTTCCTAACGACCCTGATTTAAAGTATAAAATCATGATGGAGGCGCACAACACACCGTTTGCAATCCATCCTGGGAGTACCAAAATGTATCGTGATCTTCGACATACATTTTGGTGGAGCAATATGAAGAGAGAGATAGCAAAGTTTATCTCAAGGTGTTTAACTTGTCAACGAGTCAAGGCGGAGCATCAACTACCAAAAGGTCCATTGCAACCACTTGAAATTCCAGAATGGAAGTGGGAACACATTACTATGGATTTTGTTACTGGTCTTCCCAAGGTTTCTCAAGGCATAGATGCAATTTGGGTCATTGTTGATAGATTGACCAAGTCTGCTCATTACCTACCTATACGAGAAACTTATACACTTGAACATCTTGCTCGTACGTACATAAACGAGATTGTAAGACTGCATGGTATGCCAGTATCCATAGTTTTTGATCGAGACCCAAGATTCGCTTCAAGATTTTGGGTTAGTTTGCAAAAAGCTATGGGCACAGATTTATGATTTAGCTCAGCATATCATCCTCAGACGGACGGGCAGTCGGAGAGGACCATTCAAATGCTTGAAGATCTATTAAGACTTTGTGTCCTTGACTTCAAGGGATGTTGGGATAAGTTCCTACCATTGGTGGAGTTTTCCTACAACAATAGTTATCAAGCAAGTATTAGCATGGCTCCATTTGAGGCATTGTATGGAAGAAAGTGTCGTTCTCCAGTATGCTGGGATGAGGTGGGTGAAGCAATGTTGTTGGGACCGGAGTTGGTACGTATGACTATGGAAAAGATACAAACAATCCGACAACGTATAAAAACCTCACAAGATCGACAAAAGAGTTATGCTGATCTTCATCGAAAGGACGTAGAATTCGATATTGGAGATCATGTGTTGTTACGTGTTGCTCCATGGAAAGGAGTTACAAGATTTGGAAAGAGAGGAAAGCTCAACCCTCGATTCATTAGCCCATTTTTAATCCTAGATCGAGTAGGAACTGTGGCGTATTGACTAGTTTTACCGCCAAGTATGTCTCGTGTTCATAACGTTTTTCACATATCTATGTTACGTAAATATGTGAAAGACCCGAACCACATTATTGAATTAGAACCAGACGAGATAGAGGAAGATTTAACGTATAAAGAGTTACCTGTTAAAATCTTGGATAAAAAGGATCATATTCTACGCTCCAAGGTTATACCTCAAGTCAAAGTTTTGTGGAGAAACCACGATGTGGAAGAAATGACCTGGGAGTTAGAATCTGAAATGAATTCAAAATATCCTTACTTCTTCAACATACCAGGTACGCACCCTAATTTCGAGGACAAAATTTCATACGAAGGGGAGATTGTAAGACCCCAACTTTTTGAATAAAGATTAAATTTTCTCCAAATATATTTTTGAATATTATGGTGTGGATTTGATATAATGTTATAGTAGTGGGTAATATTTACAAATTTTGCAAAGTACGCAAGTTGTTATATAATATTCAATTGATCGGGGAATATTCGTTTTAATAGGAATATTCATGACAACGGCACAATCATTGGTGGACCCCATTAACGGAATTATTATCGGATTGAGAAAACGACAAAAATACTTTTTATGAAAATAACGGCGAAAGTTTTACTGTTAAGCTGTTGAACTACCTTAGTAAAAAAAAGCACGATGAATGGCGTGGTTGCATAGTAGCACACAAGTATTGATTATTGATGCTTACGTGTGAATTCACTCGCTTATATTTCAATTATTCTTTGCGATAGAATTGTGCTGCGACATATCTCATATTATTGATTCGATTATTGTCATAGTATCATTTGCATAATATGTTATTTTATTAAATCAATAATTGAGACGACAAAGTTATTCATATTATTAAATTGAAATATTTGCAATGTTTATAAGTTCTGTCAAGTAGAGATTTGGTCACCTAATTGCGCGCCAATAGGGAGAAATCCTTATTGGAAAGCCCCCTCTTTCCTGGGAATGACCTGGTTGATAAATATTGTGAGTTATAATATTAATGATGAATGTTATTAAAATTAAAGTTGTGTTCGGAGTTGAATTTGGAGACGCGGACGTGATATTTGAGTCCGGAACGATAAAATTAGTATAAATAGTCTATAAACACAAAATTTTCCAGAATTCACTATTTGGTCAAAAAGTCAATAGTTGACTTTTTCGGGAAAAGTTAAACTTTGAAATTTCAAAATTTATATTTTTGATAAAAATGGTTTCATTGTGTTGGAATTATTTGTGTTAGTGAAAATCGACAATTATTTCGATAATAATTGATGTCTGGAGGTTATATTGACAAATCGGGTATTTAACCGGATAAATGAGCAATTGATTGCTATTATTTCACATGATTATAACTATTTGTTCACATGTGTATACTATTGTTTCACATTCTTGTTACTATTAGGGGAGTTGGTGCAAGATTGATAATACTTGCATGACTAAGTTAAAAATAGAGGTATAGATGGAGGTATTATAATTGTAATTCAGTATTTTCACATGTTCTAGAACTATTGATTCACATAATTTACTATTGAATCACATTATTTACTATTAGGGGAGGAGGTGTGGAAGTTTGATAACACTTCCATGACTAATTTAAAAATAAAGGAAAAGTTGGAGGTATTGTACTGTAATTTTTGAGCCCCAAAACGTGCAATTATCGAAACTATATTTTTCTATAAATAGAAGCTCATTCTTCCTTCATTTCTCACCAATTCACAAAAGCTTTAGAGCGATTATTATAGAGAGAAATTATAGAAAGAAGAAGAGAAGTCTGCTACCTCACTATTTCAGTATCCAGTCTTTTTCTAAGGTAGGGAATATTATTTGTTGTACTCGTAGGGAGTATTATTTCTTTCTTATCCATGAAGAGAACTTACATTATTCCATTCTTTATTATTATTCGTTAGAATAACTTCGTATACACCTGCTACCCTATACTTGGTGAAATTCTTCCGCTATTCCATTCTTTATTATTACATTGGAACATCCCGTCTCATGTGTTCTACACCTAGGACTGGTTAAAATCTTTATTATTACGTTGGAATATCATGTATATGCATTTTACGCTAGGAATTGATTCGGTCTTTATTATTACATTGGAATATCACACATGCATGCGTTTTTACGTAACTCGATCAGATTATTTATTATTACATTGGAATACTTCGCACTGTGGCTGATCTATCGCATGCTTGGTGATTTCTTTTGTTATTCCATTCTTTATTATACTCAGTTGGTTAAAGTTTTGACTTCTATAATCCATGAAATTAGTGGAATATCCTTGATATTTGTGCTTCATCCAGTATCTTTTCATGTAAATATTCTTCCAAGCATTCTTGAATTTTAGTCCACAAAGAAATATCATGTTGACAATTTGGACATTATTGGTTCCTGGACAAATTAATTCTTGAACTTGTTTCATTGAATTCTTATATCATTGTCATCATCCTCATGTTTATATTTTGTTGAAAGTCATCCGTGGCTCAGATCTTGCATAGATGGACTTGGTATGATTATGATGAGGATTATTCGATTGTAATCATGGTAGTAATGTTATAAATGATGTGGTAAAAGTCCTCATTGGCACTGTAGTGCATTGATGGACACTTGTTGGCATGATCATGACCATTATTGAATACACAAATATTCTTGGCTCGTAGTGCATGGATAATTGTGGTTGTGATACTAAAGAATATCCTTGGTCAGAAAAGTGCGGGGTGATTCGATGATGTGGATTATTTATTAAAATTTGAGTCCAGCAAAATGATAAAAGTGATGAAAAACCTTCTAAATCATAAAAGATAGTAGATTTTATTCTCTACTTGACTCTTTTAATGGATTGCTTGTTCTACTGCAGTTAAACTTGATGGTTGTTATAATGTATCAGTTTAACACTGTTGAAGGCTAACGATAATATATTCTGCATTATCTTAGTCATAATATTTCCTACTGGGCTAGTTGAGCTCACCCTTTTACTTTTATTGTTCTCTTCAGGAAATGAGAACGTAGCACGGACTAGTCGGGGAACGGAGTGACAGACCATATGATAGCATTAGTAGTCCTCACTATTCAGTGAAATAGTGGAAAATAAATGTAATAATATTGAATTTGAGTTTGTATATTGTCTAGACGACAATATTTGTATTAAAACTCACAGCTTATGTTTTGTCGTACTTTACACGACAGTTGTATAATTAAGTTGTATTTGTATTCTATACCATGTATTTGACAACTTAGAATAGGTGATGTATACCTATTTTGGGGGCGTCACAGTTCTCATTACAATTATTGATACACTATTTTAAAAAATAGTGAGGACTACTAAAACAACTATCTTAAATCATTACTCCATACCCCGGCTAGTTCCTATTAAATTCTCCCCTCCTGAGAAGAACAATGAAACAAAAGGTAAAGGGTGAGCTCAACTAGCCCAGCAAAGAATATTATGACTAAGATAATATACAACAAATTATCATTAGTCTTCAACAGGGAAAAATCTGATAAAATATAATAGACAACAAGTTTTAGATCAACAACTGTAGCGGAAACAACAATCCATTAGAAGAGTCAAGTAGAGAAAGAATTCTACTATCTTCTAAGATTTAAATGTCCATCATCAATATTTTATCCCTGTGACATCAATCAATATACATCTTGAATCAAATATTCATCTTTGCACTACAGGCCAAAGATATTCATTTGTATCACCAGTTGGTCATGTTCATCTCAACACCTGTTCATCTTTGCACTACGGGCCAAAGATATTCATTAGGTAATTATTAATCTTTGCACTATAGACCAAAGATATTCAGTAATATCATAATTTAGGGCTGAGGATGATGAAAAATATCTTAAAGAAAATGAATCCAGTGAGATAAAAGAACAAATATTAGGGATTCGTATTACAGTTTATCCAAGTTCAATAATACTCCATAATAACCAATTTAGAAGTAGAATTTAAAAATAAAGATCAAAACATGGATACAATCAAAGATAGTAACCATAATAGACATCTTGGACAAAAAGAAGAAAATTTCATTTTTCGGTGAGTACTGTCTTATTCGTGAATAGTGTTGTATACGTGAATAGTGTCGTATACGTGAATAGTAACCCCGACACAAAAAGGTAGAAATTCCATAATAAAATCCATACCAATATTTCAGTATAATGATATTGAAAGAATAACATCATTTAGGATGAAAATAACATCCTTTACCTCAAAATAACCGTACTTCTGACTGAATTTCGGATATAGTGTTGAAAAAAACTTGCACTGAATAGCAACTCTCAAAGTATCAAAATACTCAAAAAATACGCTAGATAATCTAGAGAGAAAGAAAACTTGTTTCTAGTGTGATTTTAAATTCTAACCTAAGCGTCTATTTATAGGAAAATGCTAGAATGCCATAGGAGACTAAAATAATAAAATATTAATAAATCTTTCTTCCTTCCATGCAAGCCAAATCTAAATAATTTTGGAAGCCCACATGTTTAAAACAAAAGTGGGTCCCACCCAATTTTAATAAAAATCATTTTATTTTCCAAAACTTCAGTAATTCATAGAAAATAGCCCGCTTATCAAAAAAATACGAATTTTATGTCCATTCCACATAAAATCGAATTCTCTACAACTTTGTAGTTTTATGTTTTTCCAAATTCCAAACAGAAAATATCCGAAATCTCAAAACGGATGATTTTTAATACCTCCATTCCGATAAAATACTGATAAAACACCTCAGCATTAATTCCTTCATTTATAACCACATAAAATAAATAAATCCATCAATTATATCCACATCAAATAAATATTTCTTTATCTTATAAATCAATAATTAATTATTCATAAAAAATATTACAGAATCACAATTATGACATCAGACCGTTCCCAAGAAAGAGGGGGCTTTCCGATAAAGATTTCTCGTTACTGGTGCGTAATTAGGTGACCAAACCTCTCATTGACAGAACTTTCTAGACATTGTCAATAATGCTATCTAATAATATTATTCAAATAATATGAATTATTGATCTGATAATGGGAAATACTGTGCAGTGACAATTATTGAAACAACAATAATATAAAATATCAACGCAGCAATTATTGAATCAATAAAATAAAATATTGAACAATAATTACTGTAACAATTATTGAGTAGTGCATTCTTACGTAAGAATCAATAATTCAATAATATTGTGGAATACCATGTGCTACTGTGCAACCACGCGTATTACTGTATTTTCACCACCAGGAATTCCAACAGTGTTAAAGATAACAATTACGTCGTTATTTATAAAAAATCAAACTTTTTCGTTTTCTTCATCCGATAGTTATTCGGTTATGGGGCCCACAAATGGTTGCGCCGTCGTACGAATATTCCCCGACAACAAGAATATTCCACGACCAAACGAATATTCCCACACAACAATGAATATTTTATAACCACTTGCTTATTTAAAAAATTTGCACATTTCACCCATAACCAAAGTATTATATCAAATTATCACCTTATTATTCACAATAATAAATAGAGGAAATTTGATTTTATTTATAATAAGTTGGGGTCTTACAACCTCCCCTCCTTATGAAATATCTTCCTCGAAATTGACGTACGTACCTGATTTTTCGAAAAGGTGAGGATACCTCGCTTTCATTTCTGATTCTAACTCCCAAGTCATTTCTTCAATAGCATGGTTTCTCCACAAAATCTTAACTTGTGGTATAACCTTCGTGCGTAGGACATGCTCTTTCTTATCCAAGATCTTAACAGGTACCTCCTCGTACATTAAATCTTCGGCTATCTCGTCTGGTTCTAACTTAATAATGTGGTTTGGGTCTTTCACATATTTGCGAAGCATAGATATGTGAAAAAGATTATGAACACGAGACATGCTTGGAGGTAATGCGAGTTTATAGGCCACATTTCCTATTCGGTCAATAATCTCAAACGGACCAACAAATCGTGGATTGAGCTTTCCTCTATTCCCAAATCTTGTAACTCCCTTCCATGGTGCAACACGTAACAATACATGATCCCCAATATTAAATTCCACGTCCTTTCGATGAAGATTCGCATAACTCTTTTGTCGATCCTGTGCCGTTTGTATACGTTGTCGAATCGTTTGGATCTTTTCTGTAGTCATGCATACCAATTCTGGTCCCAACAACGTTGCTTCTCCCACCTCATCCCAACATACTGGAGAGCGACATTTTCATCCATACAATGCTTCAGATGGAGCCACACCTATACTTGCCTGATAACTGTCGTTGTAGGAGAATTCCACCAATGGTAAGTACTTATCCCAACTCCCTTTGAAATCTAGGACACATAGTCTATGTCGACGTCGGGTTTTTTAGGTGTCCCTTTCCATTACTTGTTCTTTGGTGTTCTCATTTTAGGTGAGATTTGTTTGAAAAAACAAGTGAAAAAGGTCTGACATGTATAATGTCGACGATGGGACTGTTAAGAGTCGCCAGTTGGTTTCTTAAATGGTTGTACCAACACAACCGAGAAAAGGTTTGCACATTGACCCAGTGATGTGACACTGATATACGGGTCGATGAAACCGAGATTCATTTAGGGTCTGGGGACGTGGTTATGCGGGGGGAAGGTGTTAGGCACCCCCCGACATCCGTGTTACCACGGTGACCACCTCTTTTCAAGAAACTATTATCTGAGTGTGTGTGTGTGTGTGTGTATGGGTCAATGTGCTGTTATATGAAAGTTGTGTGAGGCCTCTTTCGAACCTAAATACACAGGATTTGAATTTATGTAAAAATTCAGTTTTTAGCAAGATATGGCAATGATGTTTTATAAAAGAGGTTTTTCAAACCATGATGCTCAATAGGAATTGAGACCTTTTACACTCCATTTTTATTAAGTGATCTATTTGGATTGATTTTATTTGTGAATGCGAAGCATCCGCATGCGAAAATAATATATAAAAATAATGCCAATTTCCTTGTGGGTATGGAAACCATCCGAGGAAACTCGGACATCGCAGAATAATTTACAAGTCGCCATAATTTGAAAATGTCCATCACGGAACCAGAATCTAGATCCAATGGGATGAATCGGTGATCACATGATTCCTAAAGCGCATGAATATTGCAATTTGTATAAAAGCAATAAGCGGTATATATATAAAGCGGTAATATATATATATATATATATATATATATATACGTACATGATCACCAACCACGAAGCACCTCCCATGGGGATCGTAAATATAAATAAAGCTATTAAAAGCTATCAACCATCACGGAGGAAACTCCAAAGTGGAAAAACGTAAATAAAGTCAGTAAAAGCGATCAATCGCCACGTAAGAGAACTCCAGAAGGATTAATATATATATATATATATATATATATATATATATATAAAGCAAAGAAATATAGGATGTAAAATCAGCCCATCAATGAGTTCGACCACATTCATATATATATATATATATATATATAAGTGAGTAAACGCACTGCATCAAGTCTAAGGCTCATCGAACAAATTTTGATGTATACACGTTAATATATATAAGTATATATATATTAAAGCAAGAACAGCTCTGATGAAGTCTAGGCTCATCGAACAAAGTCCGATGCATGGTTAATATATATAAGTATCTATATATTAAAGCAAATGGCGCTCGCATCAAGTCTAGGCTCAATCGAGGCATAACTTGATAATGTTAGTCGATATATATATATATATATATATATATATATATATATATATATATATATATATATATACACTGATGGAAGGAAAACACAATTTGATCAAGTAGGGCAAAAAGCAAGCAAAGACGACTCTCAACGTGTAGAAGGGTGTGTGCAAAGATGAAGAGAAAGACTTTAAAGTGTGTGAGAAAGCTTACAGCTGACTGCTAAAAAAGGCTTCTATATCTTTATAGTGGGTAAACACTGGGCTTTTGTGGGTACAAAAGAGGCTAAATATGAGCTCACGGGTGTTTAAAAGTTGGAAAATACATTGTATGGCGAGTGCAGAGAAAATTGTGCAGGGTTTCCCCGTCGGTTTCTCCTTAGAAATCAGCACCCCAATCCTCTTATTTATAGGCAAAAGGTGCCGCAGGTGTACCTGCGGCTCAGCCGCAGGTGTACCAGAGGCGGGTCGGGTCGGCCCGGCTTTGTTGGGTCGGGTCGTCTCGAAGTATGTGCACTCAAGCACTTTAATGTCCGCTCGGATTTTGAGAAGTGCAATCCGGGCATCCGTTTTGAGGTATTCAGGACCTATTTCGGACCGCCGTTGTTGAGAGTTGTACGATGGCATGGGATTAGAGTTTGTACGAAGTCTTTGAAGATGGGACGATGCCCTCCGGTCTTCAAGCTTCAACTTTCATCCGTTACCCCGCACAATAGTCACTCGGGATTGGTTAGCCTTGTGGGACATTGTTGCGTACAGACGTGACGTGGCATCGTTTTGGCTGAGATGACGATGTTTCCCCTCACCGGTGCTATCGCCGGGTTGGGCCGATAAAACTGGCGTTGCTCAGATGTGATAACCCGGTATTTTGAATAATAATATGTGGTAAGTACTATGTGCTATTTGAATAAATATGCAATTATATGAGAATTTTGTATTGAATTCTTATTGTGTTAAGAATTTGTATAGAGCAAGAGAATTAATATAAGATTTTTATTTAAATCAGATCATGCCGCCTAGACGACAAAATCGAAACCAATGAGAAGAACAGTCAGTGAATAACGAAGGAGGTCAAGCTGACCCAATGCAAAACTTTGTGGATATGATAGCCCAAGCTATAGAGAATAGAGCTCCAACTGCAAGAGGAAGAGCGAGGAATCAGCCTGCTGAAAGATTGGCAAATTTTAAGGACTTTAAAGCAGTGGGACCGCCTGAATTCAAAGGGACCACAGATCCGATTGAAGCCCAAACTTGGGTGAAGGAGATGGAGAAAGCATTCGTTATCGCCAGAGTAGCGGAGGAGCAAAAGACGGCTTTTGCAACTTATCTGATGAAGGGAGAAGCTAATTACTGGTGGGAGACGAACCAAGCGAGAGCTGGTACAGAGGTGGTGTTATGGACAAGATTTAAGGAACTGTTCTTTGAGAACTACTTCTCAGCGAGTATGCAATCCAGGATGGAAGTCGAATTCTTAGAACTCAAATAGGAGAACATGTCGGTAACAGAATACGCTGCCAAATTCAACGAGTTGGCAAGATTTGCACCTCATCAGGTGGACACAGAAGCGAGAAAGGCGAGAAGATTTGAGAACGGACTGAAGCCGGGGATATTCAATAAGGTAGCAGTATTGCAGATCAATACGTTCGTTGCTTTGATGGAGAAAACGTTAATTGCTGAAGGAGGGAGCGAAGCTGCGTCTCGATTTCATCAAGATAAGAAGAAGAAGACCAATGATGGTGGAAGCAGTGGTGGTAGTAACCAGAACAAGAGAAAATGGAGTGAGAATACCCAGTCGGGTAATAAGACAAAAGATGATAGGAAAGGAAGGGAGCCATGATTTTGTTTAGAAGTTTAATTACGTGAATAATATGAGTTAAAAATTCTGTGAACTGTTTTCTATTATAGATCCAAGTCACAGGTTAGAATTTGATACATAAATTAACATTGTGTTGTTAAAAACTAATTTATGATACAACTTTAAAAGATTGTAAAGAATAAGAAAGCGGTGATTCTGAGGACGGAATCCTTTTAAGGAGGGGTGAATGTGATAACCCGAGATTTCGAATAATCCAAAATTTGCGAATAAATTTTATTTTAAATTAATATTAATTATCATTTATGTGACAAGTATCGGTGATACGTGTATCGAAAAAGTTAATTTATGCATTGACTAATAAAATTAGAGTAGAGTTGTGCTTAACAGCTTTAGAAACCCTAACCCTAATTTCTGGATAGCGATTCGATAGAAAATATAATTAAAATAATTATATTAATATGTATGTGTTTGATTGGTATAGAATTTTTGATCAATGATTGATCGAATAAGGTTTAAAATTATAAACCCTAATAAGAGATTAGAAAACCTAATCTCAGGATTAGAAACCCTAGCGTACCATTAGAAACCCTAATCCTAATTGGCAAGCCTAATGTGTGTATTAAACTTAAATATGATTAGAAAACCCTAATTATATTTTTGTTATCTTAATTTCTATTTGACAAACCTTAATTGTAATTTAGAAAATTTATTTTTCTAATTAAAACCCTAATTCGGGGGTTATAAACCCTAATGACCATTTTGACCTTAATTACTAAATTAAGCAATTTAAATTAGGAATATTACTCCTAATTACCAAGATTGAATTTTATGATTAGGAAATATAAATATAATTATTGAATCCTAGTTATAATTTTAGAATATTAATTTTCTATTTTGAAAATCGAAATTCGAAAATCTTAGAAATTAAATTGCAAACCTATAGGGTTCAAACCCTAAACCCTAATCCAAACCCTAAACCCTAAGGGTTTGTGTATTGGAGAAGAATGCCATTAAATTTATTTATCAAATGTCAAAAATACCCTTTTTACATTTTAAATGAGCCAACTTGTAAAATTGGTAAAACCTTTAGTTTTTCACCTAACCATTTGACTTGGTGACTCTGAAATCCAAAATCACCATTTAACTCACCAAAATATCGCCTAGCAACATATCTAAGTATTATATATAGATTAAAAGAGAGAAAGTCTCAAAATTTGGCTCATTTAGTCTCTTGATCTCACCAACTCTCTCTCTCTCTCCTAAACCCACGAAAATCATAAGTGAACCAACCACAATATCATCCATAGATCAACCAATAACATATTGGAGAGCTTAGATCAAGAATTAAAAGAAATAAGGTATAACCCAT
Organism: Panax quinquefolius; assembly: GCA_020205615.1. Classification (NCBI taxonomy): domain Eukaryota; kingdom Viridiplantae; phylum Streptophyta; class Magnoliopsida; order Apiales; family Araliaceae; genus Panax; species Panax quinquefolius. The sequence goes on from CM035164.1 coordinate 48,293,516, forward strand.
TTTTATTTTTGATCTTGTATGCTTTGAAAAATTTTGTGTTTATGTGTTTTGAATCTTGCTAATGGATGTTTTATGGTGATCTATGATGATCAAACATATATCCATATAGCATCAAAGTGCCTTAATTTGGTGTTTTTCCAAAACCGCCCAAGAACAAATTTTTGCTCGACAAGCAAATGTCGATGGCTCCGATCTCTGCCTCATTAATGTTTTGTTATGGTTTATGTGTTAGATCTATAATTTGGTATATGGGCTTTCATCTAGAAGTGGAATCCCGGTTGTTGGATGTCTATATTTCATTTTATTTAAGGTCAAACATCGTCGACCGACGCCGCGTTGGCGCTTTCAAAATCAAGCGACTCTAAAAATTAAAAACGACTTCTAACAACTTATTATATGGTAGAATCATTAGTCGGTTTGGTTTTTGAAGTTGTTGTTTGGTAGATCTTATAGCTTTGTAATGTTAACTATAGATCCATGGTTTTAGATCACCTTAAACATTAACAGAATTGATGTAGTGGTGGTCAATTTGACCATCTCGATCACGAGAACACTTTTTGGAATTTCCATAAAGTGTGTGAACATGATCTCGACTATGTTTGACCGATTTGAATCTTGCGTGTGTTATGAAGTTGTCTTGGACCACATAATCGATTACGTAACATCAGATTAATCGAGCCCAAAAGGACCCTCAAAAGTGTCGGGGTTTCGGGTTACCCTGAAAACCTGTGGCGCGTCGATAGTGGTTTGAGAGGTCCAGATCATCATGCTTTGATATTATTTGACCCAGATTGATGATTGGAGATTGTAGTGCTACATTCCTACTACACGATCAGCGATTAGAGCTAGCCCGAATCGAATTACCATAAAAGATTAAAAGCTGGCCAAAGTCGACCACTTGTTATTTATCGTACATCGTTGTTCTTGAGCTCAAGAACACCAACAACGATGACGCCAGGTCGCTAAAGCTAAAGGCTTTTAATGACGGTTTATTTATTTTCTAATTTTCAATATTCGAAATTAATTAAAATAGAAATAAATTCTAAAATTACCAAAAATGGTTTTAAAATTATTTTAAATTATGAAAATAATTTTAATTAATTGTAATATTTTCTTTAATATTTATAATTATTTAAATATTAAAATTATTTAATTTATTTAATTAGTGTATTAAATAAATTAGAGAAAAATGATTTTAATTATATAAAAATCATTTTAAATAAGAATAATGTATTTAAAAATATTTTGAATTATAAAATATAATTTTAATATTTTTGGAGAATTTTCATTAATAAATTAATATTAATGATAATAGATTATTTATTTATTAAATGAAATAAATGAATTAAAAATGGTTTTATTGACTTAAAAATTATTTAAAATGAGAAAATGTTTTAAAAGTATTTTAAGTTATAATTAAGGACTTTTAATATTTGGATAATAATTTTATTAATATTTAAATATTAATGGTGATGATTTAAAATGATTTTAATTATTTTAAAAATCATTTAAGTAGAATATTGATGATTTAAAAATATTTTACGTTATTGATAATAACTTTAATATTTGACAAGTATGTTATTAATATTTTTATATTAATAATGATAAGATTATTTGATCATTAAATCATTTAAAAATGATTTAAGTGTTTGAAAAATTATTGTAAATTATAATAATTGTTTATAAATTATTAAAAGCTTCCAGAAAATATTATAAATGATATTTGACTTATCTAAAATAATATTGAAGCTTAGAGACCAAGTTTAATTGACAATCAATGTGTTAATTATCGGATAGGGTGACCGAATAACAGAGAATGGATAGAAGTCCAACCGCATGAACTAGTTAGACTTGATAAGTGTTTATATAGGTTATAAACACTAATGTGGCTATGTGATAATGTGCCTAGGAGAAGTTTGACTGTAGAATACAGTGTTACGTGTTATAAATGTTTGTGCTAATTGTGAGACTGACATTGTTGAATATAGGTCTTATGAATGCAGTTAATAATATTGTGTAGCTGTAATCAACGCGAAAGGCAAGTTTCCTAACTCAACCTTGAGTTATATTCATTCAATTATTATAATGGTTAATTATTGCTAATTATACCATGTCTAGGGAATTTATTGTTGATTATTCGCAGTTAGTGCGTGATTAAAATTCAAATTGAATTACTGATTCGGAAAATATATATTCGTAGAATTATTGTTGTTGGATATTTATATCTGTAGAAACTAATATTGACGGTCTGAGATAATTCCCACATTTATTGTCAAATTATATTGAGAAATGTCTTAGCTAATTATTTCGCGGCTATTTAATATTTGTTAGAACTTGATAAATACGAGAAGAGAAATCAATTGTTATTGATAGATCGATGCCAATTGTTTCGGCTAGATCGATAAGTAGATAGAATTTGAAATCACAGTATTTCTTTGTTAAATCAAATTTTGATTCAAAGACTGAGAAGAACAACCTTTTATATAAAGGGAACATTTTAGGTCGATATTTAGACCATTCACAAGATTATTAAGTATTATGCATAATATAGGGTACAAAGAGTTGGCCAGCTCTAAGTACTTGCAAAGGGGTATGATTTAATCTTTATGGTTATTTGATCCTCCTGGTATGTATCAAAGTAAATCTTTGATAGATACCCGAGAAAATAAGTTCAAAGATCTAGTGAGATCACTCTGCATAAATCTGGAAAATATTCCACTTTGTTATTGCGTAGAATTGATCCTTGTTTATTCAATAGAATATCGTAGAAACTTTGAAAGCGTTGTACTCTTTCATTATCAAATTATTGTGTTGCATAGAAAGGGAGAAGCCTTGTTATTGATTAACATATTGTTTAGCTAATTCAAAGTTCTCCAAACTTTGGTTTCATTCTATCAAAATAGATAGTCTATTATTCTGATACGTATACATTCATTAGATATCTTAACTTGCGGGGCAAACTTGTTGCTCACCCTTGCTATAAATAAAACATTTCAGCTAGGAACGAAGAGGCCAGCGGGTCAAAGAAGAACAAAGGTAAAGGCAAGATGCTGGAGTAGTTATAATGAACATTATTATTATTATGTTGTATTGTAAACCCTTTTTGTTTATCTAAGGGGTATGTTTGTAAATTTAAGGTTAGAAAACCTGGGACTTATGTATTAACAACTTATGTTAATGACTTATATATTCCTATTTATATATGAATGGGTAGTTAAATGATATTATATTGTGGATCGTGAACACCAAACTCGGGGGTCAGGTAACCCGAATTTGGGGTAGTCACAGGTTGGTATCAAAGCTGTAGTGACCAAGGTGTCACCAGTTAGTAGAAGAGTTGTAGGTTATAAACTTTAAGTGGGGTGGGGGAAAACCCTAGGATTATAACCATACGCGAGAAAGAGAAAACTCATTTAGAGTTCTAAGTGAGGGATTGTCGAAGTACATCAATAGTGAGATAAGTGGACACATAGTGTGAGAATGTTGTACTAGTGAAGTACTAATCAAGTGGTTTAAATTGATTGTAGGATGTCTGGAGAAGATGAAACAATTGTAGAGATTCTAGCGGCTGTCGCACCAGTGCTAGTAGCCAAGGTGCCAGCACAGAGTAAATCAGTGGAAGAAGTAGGAAAAGATGAACCAATGGTTAATCTGGAGAGCGATCATGACGATTATCCCGAGATGTATCTGAGTGGAGATGAAGAGGCAGAGTCTGAGCCAGCTAAGGTGGATTTAAATAATAAGATCAAAGTTGGAGAACAAGATCAGCTATCTGCAGAAGTCCAGGAACTCCGAAGTAAAGTGTTTTTTCTAGAGGAGTTATGGAAGACGGAGCGAGCATTACGCGAAATGACTGAAGAAAGGAACGAGCTCAAGGCGCAGGTGGACAGAATGAAGGCTGAAGGTGGTGGATCATCTGAAGGAACCAGCAAGAAGGACAAGAAAAAGAGGAAGAGGGACAAAGACAACCCTAATTCTGAAAAGTCAAGCCCGAAGAAGAAGCAAGCCTGTACCAAGTGTGGAAAGACTCACGCCGGAGAATGCATGATGTGGAAGAATGTATGCTTCAACTGCAAGCACGAAAGACATATTTCTCTGCATTGTCCTAAGCCGAATTTGAGAAAGTGTTTTTCATGTGGGCAAACGGGTCATGGATTCAACAAGTGTCCCAACAAGAAGAAGACTGGTGAAAGGAGTGGTCGGTAGACAACCTAGATATATGTAGTAGTATCTTTTGGGCAGAAGTTTATGATATTAAGTGTTGTAATATCGAGAACGATGTTTAAGCATATGTAAATATATATGTTTTATGAATGAAATCTTTACTTTCTATATGAATATAAGATTAAGATTAATTTGTGTGTTCTTAAAACTCATACTTATGGTAAGTTAATGACTCATAATTATATGAAATGTTTTGAACCCCTCAGCGAATGGACGCCAAAGGTCTGAATAGGATAAGTTCATACACTCATATAATTGTGGCAAGTTCCTGAACTCATAAGTGTGGTAAGTTTGACGAACTAGTAATAACTATGTGTAATTGGAGAATAGCAACTTTTTGTGTAAAGTTGTGTTATTAATCCTGTTATGATTTAAAAAGGAATAGTAATATGTGGTAAGTACTATGTGCTATTTGAATAAATATGCAAATATATGAGAATTTTGTATTGAATTCTTATTGTGTTAAGAATTTGTATAGAGCAAGAGAATTAATATAAGATTTTTATTTAAATCAGATCATACCGCCTAGACGACAAAATTGAAACCAACGAGAAGAACAGTCAGTGAATAACGAAGGAGGTCAAGCAGACCCAATGCAAAACTTTGCGGATATAATAGCCCAGGCTATGGAGAATAAAGCTCCAGCTGCAAGAGGAAGAGCGAGGAATCAGCTAGCTGAATGATTAGCAAATTTTAAGGACTTTAAAGCAGTGGGACCGCCTGAATTCAAAGGGACCACAGATCTGATTGAAGCCCAAACTTGGGTGAAGGAGATAAAGAGAAAGCATTCGTTATCGCCAGAGTAGCGGAGGAGCAAAAGATGGCTTTTGCAACTTATCTGATGAAGGGAGAAGCTAATTACTGGTGGGAGACGAACCAAGCTAGAGCTGGTACAGGGGTGGTGTTATGGACAAGATTTAAATAACTGTTCTTTGAGAACTACTTCTCACCTAGTATGCAATCCAGGATGGAAGTCAAATTCTTAGAACTCAAACAGGAGAACATGTCGGTAACAGAATACGCTGCCAAATTCAACGTGTTGGCAAGATTTGCACCTCATCAGGTGGACACAGAAGCGAGAAAGGCGAGAAGATTTGAGAACGGACTGAAGCTGGGGATATTCAACAAGGTAGCAGTATTGCAGATCAATACGTTCGCAGCTTTGATGGAGAAAACGTTAATTGCTGAAGGAGGGAGCGAAGCTGCGTCTCGATTTCATCAAGATAAGAAGAAGAAGACCAATGATGGTGGATGCAGTGGTGGTAGTAACCCGAACAAGAGAAAATGGAGTGAGAATACCCAGTTGGGTAATAAGACATAAGATAATAAGAAAAGAAGGGAGCCATGTTCTAATTGTGGGAAAAACCATGCTGGAGTTTGCCTGAAGAAGAAGGGAATTTGCTATAACTGCGGGCAAGAGGGGCATATGTCACCCAATTGTCCTAGTCTGAAGAAAATTCAAGGTTGCTTTGGATGCGGATCGACTGACCATATTGTACGAAACTGTCCGAAGAAGAATGTGGAAAAGGAAAGTGTGAACAAGGGACCCGGTGGCGGAACCTTGGCGATTCGAGGACCTATATAGCTAGGAAGACCATCGGCCCGTGCATTCAATATGTTGGTGCAAGATATTGTGGCTGCTCAGGAGGTCGCAACAGGTAATGATTTTGTTTAGAAGTTTAATTACGTGAATAATATGAGTTAAATATTCTGTGAACTGTTTTCTATTATAGATCCAAGTCACAGGTTAGAATTTGATACATAAATTAACATTGTGTTGTTAAAAATGAATTTATGATACAACTTTAAAAGATTGTAAAGAATAAGAAAGCGGTGATTCTGAGGACGGAATCCTTTTAAGGAGGGGTGAATGTGATAACCCGTGATTTTGAATAATCCAAAATTTACGAATAATTTTTTTTTAAATTAATATTAATATTAATTATCATTTATGTTACAAGTATCGGTGATACGTGTATCGAAAAAGTCAATTTGTGCATTGACTAATAAAATTAGAGTAGAGTTGTGCTTAACAGCTTTAGAAACCCTAACCCTAATTTCTGGATAGCGATTCGATAGAAAATATAATTAAAATAATTATATTAATATGTATGTGTTTGATCGGTATAGAATTTTTTATTAATGATTGATCGGATAAGGTTTAAAATTACAAACCCTAATAAGAGATTAAAAACCCTAATCTCAGGATTAGAAACCCTAACGTACCATTAGAAACCCTAATCCTAATTGGCAAGCCTAATGTGTGTATTAAACTTAAATATGATTATAAAACCCTAATTATATTTTTGTTATCTTAATTTCTATTTTACAAACCTTAATTGTAATTTAGAAAATTTATTTTTCTAATTAAAACCCTAATTCGTGGGTTATAAACCCTAATGACCATTTTTGACCTTAATTGCTAAATTAAGCAATTTTAATTAGGAATATTAATCCTAATTAGCAAGATTGAATTTTATGATTAGAAAATATAAATATAATTATTGAATCCTAGTTATAATTTTGGAATATTAATTTTCTATTTTGAAAACCGAAATTCAAAAATCTTAGAAATTAAATTGCAAATCTAAAGGGTTCAAACCCTAAACCCTAATCCCAACCCTAAACCCTAAGGGTTTGTGTATTGGACAAGAATGCCATTAAATGTATTTATTAAATGTCAAAAATACCCTTTTTACATTTTAAATGAGCCAACTTGTAAAATTGGTAAAACCTTTAGTTTTTCACCTAACCATTTGACTTGGTGACTCTAGAAATCCAGCAAATCAGCCTAACTCAGCCGAAAATATCAGCTAGCAACATATCTAAGTATTATATATAGATTAAAGAGAGAGAAAGTCTCAAAATTTGGCTCATTTAGTCTCTTGCTCTCACCAACTCTCTCTCTCTCCTAAACCCACGAAAATCATAAGTGAACCAGTCACAATATCAGTCCATAGATCAACCAATAACATATTGGAGAGCTTAGATCAAGAATTGAAAGAAATAAGGTATAACCCATTTTTATTTTTGATCTTGTATGCTTTGAAAAATTGTGTTTATGTGTTTTGAAACTTTCTAATGGATGTTTTATGGTGATATATGATGATCAAACATATATCAATAGCATCAAAGTGCCTTAATTTGGTGTTTTTCCAAAACTGTCCAAGAACAAATTTTGTGCTCAGACAAGAAAATGTCAGACGGCTCCGATCTCTGTCTGTTAATGTTTTGTTATGGTTTATGTGTTAGATCTATAATTTGGTATATGGGCTTTCATCTAGAAGTGGAATCCCAGTTGTTGGATGTCTATATTTCGTTTTATTTAAGGTCAAACATCGTTGACCGACGTTGACTGCTCAAAAATCTGGGCAGCCCAGAAATTTAAAACAGCTTCTGACAACTTATTATATGGTCCGGATCTGTTAGTCAATTTGGTTTTTGATGTTGTTGTTTGATAGATCTTGTAGCCTGTAATTTTAAATATAGATCCATGGCTTTAGATCAACTTAAAAATTAACAGAATTGATGTAGTGGCTGGTCAAATTTGACTATCTGATCACGAGAACACTTTTCTGGAATTTCCAGAAAGTGTGTGAACATGATCTCTGACTATGTTTGACCAGTTTAAATCTTGCGTGTGTTATGAAGTTGTACTGGGTTGGTGTTATAGTATTGTTGTATGACATGAGACCTATAGTGTTGAAAGACTGGACCACATAATAGATTACCAGAACATTGTATTAATCGAGCCCAAAAAGGACCCTCGAAGCTGGCCGGGTTTCTGGGTTCCCCAGAAAACCCAGGTGGCGTCTGACAGGAGGTTTGAGTGTCCAGATCATCATTCTTTGATATTATTTGACCCAGTTGATGATTGGGGATTGTAGTGCTACATTCCAACTACACGATCATAGTTAGAGCTAGCCCAGAATCGAATTACACAAAGATTAAAAGCCGGTCAAAGTTGACTACTTGTTAAGCCGGCTGTCAGTGTTCTTGAGCTCAAGAACACCAACGGCGACGCTTTGTGTCGCTAAAGGGCTTTAGCGACGGTTTATTTATTTTATAATTTCTGAATATTCTGGAAATTAATTAAAAATAGAAATAAATTCTAAAAATTATCAAAAATGGTTTTAAAAATTATTTTAAATTATGAAAAATAATTTCTGACCAATTGGAATATTTTTCTTTAATATTTATAATTATTTAAATATTAAAATTATTTAATTTATTTAATTAGTGTATTAAATAAATTAGAGAAAATGATTTTAATTATATAAAATTATTTTAAATAAGAATAATGTATTTAAAATTATTTTGAATTATAAAATCTAATTTTAATATTTTTGGAGAATTTTCATTAATAAATTAATATTAATGATATTAGATTATTTATTTTTTAAATGAAATAAATGAATTAAAATGGTTTTATTGATTTAAAAATCATTTAAAAATGAGAAAAATGTTTTAAAAGTATTTTAAGTTATAATTAAGGACTTTTAATATTTGGATAATAATTTTATTAATATTTAAATATTAATGGTGATGATTTAAAATGATTTTAATTATTTTAAAAATCATTTAAGTAGAATATTGATGATTTAAAATATTTGAAGTTATTGATAATAACTTTAATATTTTGACATGTATGTTATTAATATTTTTATATTAATAATGATAAGATTATTTGATCATTAAATCATTTAAAAATGATTTAAGTGTTTGAAAAATTATTATAAATTATTAAAAGCTTCCAGAAAATATTATAAATGATATTTGACTTATCTAAAATAATATTGAAGCTTAGAGACCAAGTTTAATTGACAATCAATGTGTTAATTATCGGATATGGTGACCAGAACACCGAGAATGGACCGAAGTCCAACCAGACTGAACTAGTTAGACTTGATAAGTGTTTATATAGGTTATAAACACTAATGTGGCTATGTGATAATGTGCCTAGGAGAAGTTTGACTGTAGAATACAATGTTACGGGTTATAAATGATTGTGCTAATTGTGACACCGACATTGTTGAATATAGGTCTTATGAACGCAGTTAATTATATTGTGTAGTTGTAATCAACGCAAAAGGCAAGTTTCCTAACTCAACCTTGAGTTATATTCATTCAATTATTATAATTGTTAATTATTGCTAATTATACCATGTCCAGGGAATATATTGTTGATTATTCGCAGTTAGTGCATGATTAAAATTCAAATTGAATTACTGATTCGGAAAATATATATTCGTAGAATTATTGTTGTTGGATATTTATATCTGTAGAAACTAATATTGACAGTACAGATAATTCCTGTTTATTGTCAAATTATATTGAGAAATGTCTTAGCTAATTATTCTGGCTAGACGAACATTTGTTAGAACTTGATAAATACGAGAAGAGAAATCAATTGTTATTGATAGATTGATGCCAATTGTTTCGGCTAGATCGATAAGTAGATAGAATTTGAAATCACAGTATTTCGTTGTTAAATCAAATTTTGATTCAAAGACTGAGAAGAACAACCTTTTATATAAAGGGAACATTTTAGGTCATATATTCGACCATTGTGCACTGTTAAGTATTATGCATAATATAGGGTACAAAGAGTTGGCCGGCTCTAAGTACTTGCAGAGGGGTATGATTTAATCTTTATGGTTATCTGATACTCCTGGTTTGTATCAAAGTAAATCTTTGATAGATACCCGAGAAAATAAGTTCAAAGATCTGGTGAGATCACTCAGCATAAATCTGGAAAATATTCCACTTTGTTATTGTGTAGAATTGATCCTTGTTTATTCAATAGAATATCGTAGAAACTTTGAAAGCGTTGTACTCTTTCATTATTAAATTATTGTGCTGCATAGAAAGGGAGAAGCCTTGTTATTGATTAACGCATTGTTCAGCTAATTCAAAGTTCCCCGAACTTTGGTTTCATTCTATCAAAATAGATAGTCTATTATTCTGATACTTATACATTCATTGTATATCTTAACTTGCGGGGTAAACTTGTTGCTCACCCTTGCTATAAATAAAACATTTCAGCTAGGAACGAAGAGGCCAGCGGGTCAAAGAAGAACAAAGGCAAAGGCAAGATGCTGGAGTAGTTATAATGAACATTATTTTTATTATGTTGTATTGTAAAACCTTTTTGTTTATCTAAGGGGTATGTTTGTAAATTTAAGGTTAGCAAACCTGGGACTTATGTATTAACAACTTATGTTAATGACTTATATATTCCTATTTATATATGAATGGGTAGTTAAAATATATTATATTGTGGATCGTGAACACCAAACTCGGGGGTCAGGTAACCCGAATTTGGGGGTGTCACATCAGACTTCGCTGAGATTAGACTGCTATAATTTTGTGAAGGTCCTCATTGTCATCTTTGAGGTGTGCATGTCTTCTCGATGTTATTGTCGGGTTGGCACAATGTATCTTGTTGTGAGTGCCGAGATTGAAGCTGATGGCATTTGAAACAAGCATTTCAGGGGTTATCTCCGAAACTGCATTCCTTGGGGTTATCACCAAGGTTGGTGGCAATTCCCATGGTTGGGACTGAGACTGGATACCTCGGGGTTATCTCCAAGATTAATCGGTCTTCTCCGGTGTATATTCCGGTATTGTATCTGCAGGTCTCGGGGTTAGATCCGAGGTTGGAACCGTTACTCCTAGATTGCGATCCGGGGTTGATGCTGCACTTTCGGTAGTATCTAGTATAGATTTGGATTGTCTTTTAGGGTTCTCTCTTAAAAGACGAATCTGTCCTCCTGCAATGCTAGTAACAGTAGTACAGAAAATTTTGTGTGTCTATAGTCTAAACAGATCTTCAAGAGTTTGAATAGTCCTCTCCGATTGCCCATCCGTTTGAGGATGGTATGCCAAACTAAATCTTAAATCCGTGTCCATAGCTTTCTGCAAGCTAACCCAAAATCGTGAAGTGAATCTTGGGTCACGATCCGAAACTATGGATACTGGCATGCCATGCAATCTTATAATCTCATTCACGTACATACGAGAAAGACGTTCAAGGGAATAAGTCTCTCGTATAGGCAAGAAATGAGCAGACTTGGTTAATCTATCAACAATAACCCAAATCAAATCTATGCCTTGAGAAAACTTGGGAAGACTATGACGCCCCCAAATCCGGGTCTCTTCCAACCCGACAGATGGTGCTCCATGGTGCTATAGTTCAAACAAACATTTAATTGAAATGCCTCAAAAGAACGAATATGTCTTATATATATTCCAAAATAATACTAACATTCCCCAGGTTCTTTATAACCGTTACATTTGTTCTTGTCATAATATTAAATATATCATTTCAAACCTATACTATTACAAAGGTAATCTACAAGTTCGCTTTAACCTTCACTTTATCCTTGTCGAATCCTTTGGTTATATCGTCTAAGCTGCAATCATATGGTTCAAGCAAGTGTGAGCATAACAAGCTCAGCAACAACAATTTCATTTTTAAAAGCATGTTTGAAACATAGAAATCGTATATCTTCAATAACTGGATGATAGTTACGAAGTACTATCAATAATTCAAAATAGCTTTCCTTTTCCTTCAAAACGTTTTTCAATAACAATATTCCATGAATCATCAATTCTAGTTCAAGACATGAACGTCTTATAGTTTCTTTGAAAAGGACAACCCGACACGAAGTTCGTAAGTCTGGCATAGCTTACGAGTACATCTAGGTGATCAGCCTATAGTACCCTATGTTGATCAACACTACATCCATTAAACGTGTGTACGTTTAAGTTGTGGCAACCTCACGTGCCCATCGAATACTCGATGAAAATACATTTATTTATACATATTCAGGCTTACCTTGAATCCGTACCAAAGAGTTGGCATAGGATAGAGTTAGCAATTCTATATTGAAAGACTTATAAAGAAATTAGTCAATCTATCAAGATTAATCTAGCCGAGTTAAAACTGGCTTCGACCCTTTCTTTGAAATCATACATGAAACTCATAACGTAAATCATTTTGAAAACCTGGCTAACACGAAGGTTAGACAAGCGTTTAAGAAAAACTTGCCTTCAGCGTCTGCTACAGTACAATTACATTTCCTTTGAGCCTTTATAGTTTCTACAACATATAAGCACATAACACACCACATTAGGTCATGAATGAACATACTTAGTTCCTAAATAATCTTACCCTTCTTCTCAATCTAATCCTGTATTAGATTTGTTATTTATTGGTTCCGGCTTTCCGTCGTTCTTTTACATCATTCTTACTAACTTCGTTCTCTTATACTTAAGTGAAATTATTTCATTAATACAACTCGATTCGAGTTAATTATCCTTCCTCACGACTTACTAACGTCCAGACGTTATTAATCGAAACTCGATCGCGTCATTGGTGAAGTATTAACATTGAATATCATTTTGCGTTCATCTTCAATTAACTTTCTTTTAACCCTAAGTGATCATACTTGGGGTTCAATTATGACTTGATAATGTTTAACTAAGTTCATTAGTTAGATTTACTCAACAATTTCCTTCATCTTCTACTTGTAAACATTTCTTTATTGTCTAGCTTTTAAGACCTGGCGTTCATGGTAGGTGATCCTTTGTTGTGCCGTATTGCCATGTCGCTTATTCTGACTTGGAGGCCAGACCGGACTCGTATTTGCATGCCATGAGTCCCTTTGTTAACTATCACATTTGCGTCACACGAGTTTGCGGTGGTCTAAAGCTCACTTTGGTCACTGACGACCGGTCATTTAAGCTTGGAGTCGCGCCGCGGCACGGACTCTGAGCCTCAAATAGTTTTGACAGATTTTCAACTTTGCGAGATTCTCGGACTCATAACTTCTTCGTTATAAGTCCGAATTGGCTCATTCAAGAGCCTATGTTTCACAAATTATGTATTCTATGCGTTCATGCAAGAATTTTATCTATTCGACTTCGTTTGCTAAAATTTCACCTATTAGTCCCTTTTTAACGAAAACGATAAACGTTCGTGAACGTTTAACGCCGATTTCTTCGTTCTAAGTCGGAATCCGGCCATTTTTGAGTCCGTAACTCTATAATGACAAATACGACTTGTCTCCATTGAAAACCAATGTTTCCAAACTTAATATCAAACTTCGACTTCTTTTCTGAGAATTTCACGAATTTGACGATTGTCGTCTAATCGTGTGAATTCCGGTGAAACTTCGTTACTTGAGATTTGTAGACCATTTCACTTGGATTCAATCCATCATATTAATATCTTGACATTCATGCTTCATTAACTTATAAACATGATAAGTTATTACTAGTTCATTGTGAATTTGTAACTTATGAAAATATAAACTACTTATATTTCCATTTCTCATAACTTATGACTTCTTTTCTCATGATTTCCTATGGCTTCAATCTTATAACCACCATCCTTGCTTCTTATTATCATACCATCTTCTTAAGAAAACATATAAAAAGTTCATATAAGTTTCTTATGAATTCATAACTTATTCTTGGTTTGGATTTCTTATTCATTACGTATACGGCTTATGAAGACTTAAGCCATTTGATTCTTCATTTCAACCCCTTCTTAGCCTGCTTGTTCTACCAATATCCCCTTCTCTATCAATGGAAGAGAGAAAGAAACATGGTTTAAGATCCCTTATTTTTGAATAACACTTGGTAAATCTTTAATCTCCTTCTTGATTCTTGAACTTCAAAGATTAACTTGATAGCCTATTCTCACTTACTCTCTCTAACCAATAAGCTATAAGTTATAGGTGGAAAGGCTAACAAAGAAAGTCTAACTTTATAAGTGCTTATTCTCTCAACAAAATAAGTTGTTTAGCTTGAGAGAAGTTGGATGAATTTTGAACAACCAACAAATGAATGCAAAGCTCTCTCTTTATAGGCATCTCAAAGTGAGGGTAGATTATTGATTAAATCCTCCACCTCCTTACTATTCATTACCTAGCCCTTAAGTAAACTTGGCTACCACAACAGTTAGCCTCTAAGTTATCTTGCTCCCCACTTAAAATACTTGGTCATTATAACATATATCCAATACTTGATCACCACATTTACTTAACCCTTAAGTATTCTTGCTAATCACATAACTTAGCCACTAAGTTACTTGCTCATCACTTTGAATCACCCATGGGTTGCTCCATGGTTCTTACCCATTGGATATTTACTTTGGGACTTAGCTTAATTAACTTACTTAATCATTGGGTTTGCACATTAAATTACCTTGGGCTTGTAATTAAACAAACATTGGGCTTATATTAATAAATTCACATTGGACTTAACCATTCAATACTTGGGCTCACATAATACTTAACAAATCCTACCAATTCTACAAATTCAATACATTGAGCTTAAAGCCATATAACGTATAATCACGTATTCATCTCGTATTCCCCTCGTATATTTATTCAATATATATGATATACCATCATTTATACGTACTCTTATAATACCTCGTATCATACTCGTATTCTCTACCTCGTAAAATACCTACGTATTATACAATCATCGCTTAATTCATTAATCGCATTACATTTCCTTCTCGTAAATCATTTTCCTTAAACGTTAGGTTTTAAGTCCACAGGCGAAATATTACGTTTTCCATAATTGAAATATTATTGGATATTCCATCTCACCTCGATATTCTATTGTTACGTATTTCTCGAAAGTTCAAAAATAATTCCCGAGCAGAAATGCGTGAATAGTATTTTTCAAAAAATTTCTCGGAAAGCTTTTATTTTCGTCTTGAAAATTCAAACACTTTAATTCTACCATGTAGCCAAAATCCTACGACATTCTGACATTTATAAGTCAGAGAACGACGTTCGATTAGCTTGCTCCATAAATAATTAATTAAATTCATTTAATAAAAATAAAAATTTAATTCTCAAAAATTCGATTTTCTCGGGGCGTTACAAAGACCTATAACGAAATCCATAGTAATGTGTTCCCACTTTCATTTTGGAATCTCAAGTGGTTGCAATGGACCCTTTGGCACTTGATGCTCCGCCTTTACACGTTGATAAGTTAAACACCTCGAGATAAACTCTGCGATCTCTCTCTTCATATTGTTCCACCAAAATGTATGTCGAAGATCATGATACATTTTGGTACTCCCCAGATTGGATGCAAAACGGTGTGTTGTGTGCCTCCATCATGATTCTATGCTTCAAGTCAGAATCATTAGGAACACAAAGTCTGGAGTTGACTCAAAGTATTTCTTCTTCATCGATTCTTGCTTCTGGAATAGCACCTTCTTGCACTTTCTTCTTCATACGCATCAGCTCCATGTCCATAGCTTGAGTAGCTTTAACTTTATCAATTAAAGTCAGTTCTACTCGTATGTTTGATATCATCACGTGGGTACTTGGAGCCTTTACCTCTATCTCCATCCTTTGCAAGTCATACAAAATGGACCTTTGTGTTAACAACATTGCACTCGTACCCGCATATGATCTTCTACTCAATGCATCAGCTACCACGTTTTCTTTTCCAGGATGATATTGGATGGTATGATCATAAACTTTCAACAACTTGAGCCAACGCTGTTGCCGCATATTGAGTTCCTTTTGGGTGATGAAATATTTGAGGCTTTTATGATCTGTATAGATCTCCACTTTATCCCCATACATGTAGTGTCTCCAGATCATTAATGCAAAAACGACTGCTGCCAACTCTAAATCATGAGTAGGATAATTCCTCTCATATTCTTTAAGTTGTCGTGAGACATAGGCTATGACTTTCCTATGTTGCATGAGAAAACATCCTAACCCTTTGCCTGAAGCATCGCTGTAGAAAACAAATCCATCCGAACCGGATGGTATTGTCGTAAGCAGTCTTAAATGAGTCTCCTCTTGAGTTCTTGAAAACTCTTCTCACAATCCTAGCTCCAACCGAATTTTGTATCTTTACTAGTCAGCTGAGTTAACGAAGTAGTGATTCAAGAAAATCCTTCCACGAATCTCCGATAATAACCAGCTAAGCCCAGAAAACTACGTACTTCGGTCACCGACTTCGGTTGCTCCCAACTTTGTATTGCTTCAATCTTCACTGGGTCGATAGATACTCAATGTTTTGACACCACGTGCCCAAGGAATGCTACTTCCTCAAGCCAGAACTCGCATTTCTTCAGCTTGGCATATAGCTTGTTATTACGAAGCCTTTGCAGTACCAGCTTCAAATGGCGCTCATGATCTTCACATCTTTTGGAATAGATGAGGATGTTATCAATTAACACAACAACGAACTGATCCAAATATTCTTTGAACACACGGTTCATCATATTCATGAAAGCAGCAGGAGCATTAGTCAATCCAAAAGACATGACTAAGAATTTATAATGCCCGTACCGAGTTCTAAAAGTAGTCTTCGGAATATCCTCGGTTTTAATCTTCAGCTGATGATATCCAGAACGAAAATCAATCTTTAAAAAGAATTGTGCTCCTTGCAACTGGTCAAACAGGTCACTAATGCGAGGTAGCAGATACCTATTCTTGATGGTGACATTGTTCAATTCTCGGTAGTCAATACAAAGTCGCATACTCCCGTCTTTCTTCTTTACGAATAAAACAGGAGCACCCCAAGGAGATGTACTAGGACGAATAAAACCGATGTCCAACAACTCTTGTAGTTGGACCTTTAACTACTGAAGTTCAATAAGAGCCATTCGATATGGGGTTTTAGAAATGGGCTTTGTACCAGGTTCAAGATCAATAAAGAATTCAACTTCACGTTCTGGGGGTAGACCGAGAAGTTATTCAGGAAATACGTCAGGAAATTCACTAACAACATAAATATTATTCAAATCTGACGTGTTTTCGTTCAAGTCCGTGACATGGGCTAAGAAAGCTTGACATCTGTTTTTCAATAAACGAATAGCTTTATGGCTTGATATGACAGTGATTTACTTTAATGGTTTGGTTGTTTGAATTCGCATAATAGGTTGGTTAGGAATATAAAAACTAACAACCTTACGAAAACAATCAATTTTAGCATGATGTGTGGTTAACCAATCAATCCCTAAAATTACATCAAATGCAAGAATTTTCAACAAAATAAGATCGGAAGGTAATGTGATGGCACCAACTTGAATTAAACAAGATCTATAAACAGTAGATGTAATGAAAGTTTCTCCTAACGGAGTCTCAACAGATAAGTCAAGGTCTGATTTCTCCGAAGTCAAGGTTAAACGTTGAGCACAAGCAGAAGAGATAAAAGAATGGGCAGAACCGGTATCTAATAAGGTATAAACTTCGCAAGAGTTTATGATTAGCTTACCCGTGATCACCTCGTTTGGGTTCCTCGCATTTTGGCCAGTCACAACAAACGCCCTTCCAGGAACCACCGACTTTGACTTTTTTGGGATAGCCTTTGGAGTCACCATCCCCGTTGCATTTGGTTTCACAACTAGACAATCTCTAGCTATATGACCTTCCTTTCCACAGTTATAACACACCTTGGATTGTTGTGGGCAGTTTGGGCTGATGTGTCCCTCTTTCATGCATTTGTAACAAACGACCGGTGCTCGTTCTCCTCCCCTAAAAATAGTTGATGTTTGTGCTGACGTCTTCATGTTATCATTGTTGTACCTTCTCTTTTTGAAATCTCCTCCCGACTCGCTCCTTCTATTATCACGGCTACGATTACCACCAGAGTGGTTACCGCTTTTGTCTGAATGTTTTCCTCCCTGCTGGTTTTCATTGCTCCGATGACCACTGCCACCAGTATGACCCTGGTTGTGTTCCCTCGGTTGAACATACTCATTATCTTGCTCTAATAATTGAGCCATGTTTACAACATCTTAATATAAAGAAAATTTATGAGAGATAAGATATTGCCGAATTTTGGGTTTTAGACCTCTCAAAAACATCCTTGTCATTCGTTCCTCATTTTCTACCAAATGAGGTGCAAACCTGGATAACTCTGCGAACTTCGCCTCGTACTGGGACACCATCATGTTGTTTTGTTTCAGTCTGTTAAACTCTACCTCCTTTATATGAGGAATACTTTCAGGAAAGTACTTCTCATTGAATAGGTTCTAAAATGTTTCCTAAGACATGTTGAGTGCGGTAGGCTGGGTACGCTTCACAGACTCCCACCAGTAGTCTTTCTCACCGTGGAACATAAAGGTGGCGAATGGAACCTTCTGTTCCTTTGTGAATCCCAAGACATCGAATATCTTGGTAATTTACTTGACCCACATTTCCGCCTTGATAGGATCCGGCTTTCCAATAAATTCTGGTGGTCCCAACTCCTTGAACTGCTTGGCTGTGACAAGCCGCGCATTGCTATCATTTCCACCCGTATTTTGTGCACGAGTCTCCTCAAATCGGTTTTGCATAAACCGCAAAAAGCTTCTAAACATCCCATCATTCATCATTTGTTCGGTAGTGTTGTTTACAGGAGGAATATTGCCTTCCTGTTGCACGTTCCCCTGGGTGGTGATTAAAGGTGTCTCCATGCTCTGATTCACTTCATTGTTAATATTTGCAGCTGCCATTCTCAAATATTGCCACAAAACAAGGGTTATTTAACATGTCACATATTATCCCTATACTCTGACCGACCAAATAAATACCAAATAAACTTAGTCAGGTCATATTAACGAAGGAATTCCCTGTCTCTCCCCTCCTAGTTCTTATCTCACATCTCAGCTAGGGATCATATCCCTAAACATTGATACCAACTGTGATGCCCCCAAAATAGGTATACACCACCCATTCTGAGTCGCCGAATACATGATACAAAAACAAATACAACTTCAGTAATACAATTGTCGTGCAAAATACGACAACACATATACTGTGAGTTTGAATACAAATATTGTCTAATAGACAGTATGAAAACTCAAAAGGAGTCCTCATTACAATTATTGATACACTATTTTACAAAATAGTGAGGACTACTAAAACAACTATCTTGAATCATTACTCCATACCCCGGCTAGTTCCTGCTAAATTCTCCCCTCCTGAGAAGAGCAATGGAACAAAAGGAAAAGGGTTAGCTCAACTAGCCCAGCAAAGAATATTATGACTAAGATAATATACAACAAATTATCATTAGTCTTGTCTTCAATAGGGAAAAATCTGATAAAATATAATAGACAACAAGTTTTTTATCAACAACTGCAGCGAAAACAACAATCCATTAGAAGAGTCAAGTAGAGAAAGAATTCTACTATCTTCTAAGATTTAAAAGTCCATCATCAATATTTTATCCTTGTGACATCAATCAATATACATCTTGAATCAAATATTCATCTTTGCACTATAGGCCAAAGATATTCATTTGTATCACCAGTTGGTCATGTTCATCACAACACCTGTTCATCTTTGCACTACGGGCCAAATATATTTATTAGGTAATCATTCATCTTTGAACTACATGCCAAAGATATTCAGTAATATCATAATTTAGGACTGAGGATGATGAAAAATATCTTTTAAGAAAACGAATCCAGTGAGATAAAAGAACAAATATTAGGGATTTGTATTATAGTTTATCCAAGTTCAATAATACTCCATAATAACCAATTTTGAAGCAGAATTCAAAAATAAAGATCATAACATGGATACAATCAAATATTGTAACCATAATCGACATCTTGGACAAAAAGAAGAAAATTTTATTTTTTGATGAATAGTGTCGTATACGTGAATAGTAAACCCGACACAAAAAGGTAGAAATTCCACAATAAAATCCGTACCAATATTTCGGTATAATGATATTGAAAGAATAACATCATTTAAGAAGAAAATAACATCCCTTACCTCAAAATAATCGTACTTCTGACTGAATTTCGGATATAGTACTGACAGAAACTTGCACTGAATAGCAGCTCTCAAAGTATCAAAATACTCACAAAATACGCTCGATAATCTAGAGAGAAAGAAAACTTGTTTCTGGTGTGATTTTTAATTCTAACCTAAGCGTCTATTTATAGGAAAAATGCTAAAACGCCATAGGAGACTAAAATAATAAAATAATAATAAATCTTTCTTCCTTCCACGCCACCTACCAAGACCAGCCATCAAGCATGCCAAATCTAAAAATTTTTGGCAGCCCACATGTTTAAAACCAAAGTGGGTCCCACCCAATTTTAATAAAAATCATTTTATTTTCTGAAACTTCAGTAATTCATAGAAAATAGCCCGCTTATCAGAAAAATACGAATTTTATGTGCATTCCACACGAAATCGAATTTTCTACAACTTTGTAGCTTTAAGTTTTTCCAAATTCCAAACAGAAAATATCTGAAATTCACAAACGAATGATTTTTAATACCTCCATTCCGACAAAATATTGATAAAACACCTCAGCATTAATTCCTTCATTTATAACCACATAAAATAAATAAATCCATCAATTATATCCACATCAAATAAATATTTCCTTATAATATAAATCAATAATTAATTATTCACAAATAATATTACAGAATCACAATTATGACAACAAGACCGTTCCCAGGAAAGAGGGGGCTTTCCGATAAAGATTTCTCCTTATTAGCGCCCAATTAGGTGACCAAACCTCTCCTTGACAGAACGTTCTAGACATTGCCAATAATTCTATCTAATAATATTATTCAAACAATATGAATTATTGATCTGATAATAGGAAATATTGTGCAGTGACAATTATTGAAACAACAATAATATAAAATATCAACGCAGCAATTATTGAATCGATAAAAAATATTGAACAATAATTATCGTAACAATTATGAAAAATTGTCTTCTTACGTAAGAATCAATAATTCAACAATACTCTGCAATACTGGTGTGCTCTTTGTGCGAACCGTGTGACATCGTATTTTAACCACCGTGTATTTCAAATGTTGTTAACGGTAATAATTACGCCGTTATTTATAAAAACTCAAACTTTGTCATTTTCTTCATCCGATAGTTATTCCGTTATGGGGCCCACAAATGTCTGCGCCGTCGTACGAATATTCCCCAAAAACAAGTGTGACGCCCCCAAAATTAGGTATACATCACCCATCTTGAGTCGCCAGATACATGGTATAGAATTCAAATACAACTTAATAATACAACTGTCGTGTACAATACGACAAAACATAAACTTTGAGTTTGAATAAAAATATTGTCTACTAAAGAGTATAAAAACTCAAAAGGAGTCCTCATTACAATTATTATCACACTATTTCACAGAATAGTGAGGACTACTAATGCAAACATCTAGGATCATCATTCTGTTTCCCGACTAGTCCCTACTACGTTCTCATTTCCTGAAGAGAACAATAAAAGCAAAAGGGTGATCTCAACTAGCCCAGTAAGAAATATTATGACTAAGATAATGCAGAATAATTTATCGTTAGCCTTCAACAATGTTAAACTGATAAGATATAATAACTATCAAGTTTAACTGCAGTGGAACAAGCAATCCATTAGAAGAGTAAAGTAGGGAATAAAATCTACTATCTTCTATGACTTAAAAGGTTTTTCATCACTTTTATTGCTGGGAATTAGCTTAATAAATAATCCACATTATCGAATCACCCCTGTACTACGGCCAAGGATATTCTTTAGTATCACAACCACGAATTATCCATGCACTACGGCTTAATATAATCATGTTTTCATCAACGGTCCTGATCATGCCATAAAATAATTCATCTTTGCACTACGGCCAAAGAGAATCCATAGCCATAATCATACCAAAAATTGTCCATCAATGCACTACGGGCCAATGAAGACTTTTTCCACATCATTTGTAACATTACTATTATGATTATACCGAATAATCCCTGGTCATAATCATACCAAGTCCATCTATGCACTATAGGCCACAGATGACTTTTAACATAATATAAGCATGAGGATGATGACAATGATATAAGAATTCAATAAAACAAGTTCAAGAATTAATTTATCCAGGAACTAATAACGTCCACATTGTCAACATGATACTTCTTTGTAGAGTAAAATTCAAGAATGCTCAGAAGAATATTTCCATGAAAAGATACTGGATGAAGTGCAAATATTAAGGATATTCCACTAATTTTATGGAGTATAGAAGTCAAAACTTTAACAAACTGAGTATAATAAAGAATGGAATAACAAAAGAAATCACCAGGCATGTGATAGATAGCACAGGCAGGTTATTCCAATAGAATAATAAATACGGAACTAGGTCCAACGTAAAACGCACAGATAGGATATTCCAACAAAATAATAAAGACGGAACCAGGTCCGGCGTAAAATGCACAAACAAGATATTCCGACATAATAATAAAGAATGGAATAACAGAAGGATTTCACCAAGTATAGTAGATTCATGATATACGAGGTTATTCAACAGAATAATAAAGAGGCGGAACCGGTAAATTGTAAAACACAAAGAAAGGATATTCCAACAGAATAATAAAGAATGGAATAACAGAAGGATTTCACCAAGTATAGGGGAGTCCGCGTATACAGGTTATTCCAACAAAATAATAAATAATGGAATAACAGAAGGTCTCTTCATGAATACAAAAGAAATAATACCCCTTACGGGTAAAACAAATAATATTCCCTACCTTAGAAGAAACTGGATATTGGAAAAGTGAAGTAACAAAATACTTTTTTTTTTTCTCTATAGTTTCTCTCTCTAGAGTTTCAATTGAATTAAGTAAGAAATAATGAAGAATAAGCTTCTATTTATAGGAAAATGGGTGAATAGTAACTAATTCATGAGCGGTCAGAATGATTTACTTTTAAGCAGACGATCCATATTGGTTTACTATTAAAACTTAAAGCAATTCATCCATCTTGATTTACTATTAAAACTTTAAACTAGCGATCCATATTGATTTACTATTATACTTTCCACCAGCGGTCCATATTGATTTACTATTATATCTTCAACCAACGATATGAAAAATTAGCACATCTCCTCATGGACTAATATTGTACCCAACAATAATTTGGACCGAAAAGAAATATATTTTACGGGTGAATAGTACTCCGTGAATAGTAACTAGTGAATAGTATATCGTGAATAGTAACTCATGAATAGTATATCGTGAATAGTAACTCCTGAATAGTAACTCGTGAATAGTAACTCATGAATAGTACTCCGACACGAAAAGTATCCCGAATACCCGATTGAACAATACTGTGTGACTTCTCACATAAGCATCAATAATCAATACCGTGTACTACTACTATGCGACCACAGTATTCTTTGTAATTTTAACACCGGGTGTTTCAACGATTAACGGTAAAACTTCCGTCGTTATTTTCATAAAATATTTTTGTCGTTTTCTCAATCAAGCCAATAATTACATTTGCAGGGGTCCACCAATGATTTTACGGATAATCAAATAAAACGGATATTCCCAAACAAATCGAATATTATATAACCACTTGCTTACTTTGGAAAATTTGTAAATATTACCAACTATAACATTACATCAAATCAACACCATAATATTAAAAAAAATTATTTCGAGAAAATTAAATCTTTATTCATAAAATCGGGGTCTCACAATCTCCCTCCTTATGAAATTTTGCCCTCAAAATTTACGTCTACGATTACTGGTATCTTAGAATAGGTGAGGATACCTTGACTTCACTTCAAATTCTAACTCTTGAGGAATAACCTTTGAGTGTTGAATACGATCCTTTTTATCCAAGATTTTAACACGTAGCTCCTCATACGTTAAATCTTCTGCTATCTCGTCTAGTTTTAATTCAATAATGTGGTTCGGGTCGTCCACATATTTATGTAACATCGATACGTTAAAAAAACGTTATGAACACGCGACATACTTGGCGGTATAACGAGTCTATAGGCCACAGTTCCTACTCGATCAAGGATTTCAAATGGGTCAATAAAATCGAGGGTTGAGATTTCCTCTCTTCATCGATTCTTGCTTCTAGAATAACGCCCTCTTGAACCTTTTCTTCAAATTAATCAGATTCGGGTGTGTAGCTTGAGCGGTTTTAACTTTATCGATTAAAGTCGATTCTACTCATATATTTGTTATCTTCACGGGGGTTCGTATATTCGCACTTGTAAACGCATACGATCTTCTACTCAATGCGTCAGCTACCACGTTCGCTTTTCCTACGATGGTATTGAATGGTATGATCGTAATCTTCAATAGCTCGAGCCAACGTCTTTGGCACATTACACGTTCATTTTGGGTGAAGAAAATATTTGAGGGTTTTAGAAATGGGTTTTGTACTGGGGTCAATACAAAATTCGATTTCACGCTCTAGGGGTAGGCTAAGAAGTTTTCAAGAATATGTCATGAAATTTATTAACAATAGAAATATCATTCAAAACTGTGACCCTCATCCAAGACTTGGATAGCACGTCACATTGATACCTATTAACTTGCCATCGTCATTCACGACGTCGCCTACAGAAAGTCTGGCTTCGGTGCATTCCACACAAGAAAGTCAACAACGAAAGGACCGGGGCTCTTTATTTATGGCTTGATATAACAATGATTGACTTTAGTAGTTTGGTTGCTTGAATTCGCATAACAGGTTGGTTAGGAATATGAAAGCTAACAACCTTACGAAAAGCATAATGAGTAGTTAACCAATCGATTCCTAAAATTGCATCAAAGTCAAGTATTTTCAAAGAGATAAGATCGACAGGTAACGTTAAAGTGTCGATTTGAATTAAACAAGATTTATAAATAGTAGATGTAACGAAGGTTTCTCCAAACGGAGTTTCAACAGATAAGTCAAAGTCTAATTTCTCCGGAGTCAAATTTAAACGTTGAGCGCAAGCAAGAGAGATAAACAAATGGGTAGAACCGGTATATAATAAGGTATAGACTTCGCAAGAATTTATAATTAACTAACCCGTTGATAACGTCATTCGTGTCCCTCGTCACAAAAAAAAAAAATGCTCTCTTTTAAACTATCAATTTTGACTTATCTGGGACATTCTTTGGCGTCACCATCCCATCTAGACTTGACTTTGCTATAGAGGACATTCAACCATTAATTGCTTCGTCGTATTCCTGATCCATGATTTGAATCATTACTCTTCCATCCATATCAAATTGGGGTTGACCGCTCTGCACAGGGTAATTCCGAACTAGATGTTGGATTCTACCAATTGCTGTCCAAAAAGAGAAATCTATTTCATCTATTTTGGATTTATTGGATCGAATGTCTTTTTCTACAATATCAAGCGCGTAAATGCGGCTTTTACCCATGCATCCTCTATTCTCATTCGTTTAGTTGTTTCTTCTTTCATTAGAACTTTGATCATAGCATTATTAGATTCTAGCTCTAATATCTTATACTCTGACAAAGAGTGCTTCTATTCAAGTATCGCACATCGGGTAACATAATTTTTAATTGTTATATCTCTTTGCTACACGACCGCCTATCGTTCTTCAGCCTGCTCTTCTAACTCATGAATACGATTTTGCAATTCTACATTTTTATCATAAAGTTCTTCTAATAAATTATCCTCAGGTTCCTCTTCTTCCTCACTCTCAGCTGCTACCACTGCGACTATCTCAGGTGCAACTATAAATTCTTCACTCACCACATGGATATCTCTAATCCCTTCTTCGCCTGACATCACATTATCCTGGTTGGTGATTAGAGGTGTCTCCACGATCTCATGTGCTTCATTGCTTATCTCAACATTTTCGGATGCCATTTTCTAATACTGCCACAAAACAAGGGTTAATTAATATATCACATATTATCCCCTATACTCGGCATGACTAGTTAAATACCAAATAAACTTAGGTAGGTCATACTAGCGAAGGAATTCTCCGCGTCTCTCCCCTCCTAGTTCTTGTCTCACATCTCAGCCGGGGATCATATCCTAAGCTTTGATACCAATTGTGACGCCCCAAAATTAGGTATACATCACCCATCTTGATGGCGAAACATTATCTGCGAATTCAAATACAACTTAATAATACAACTATCGTGTACAATACGACAAAACATAAACTGTGAGTTTGAATACAAATATTGTCTACTAGAGAGTATAAAAACTCAAAAGGAGTCATCATTACAAATATTATCACACTATTTCACAGAATAGTGAGGACTACTAATGCAAACATTTAGGATCATCACTCTGTCCCCCTACTAGTCCCTGCTACGTTTTCATTTCCTGAAGAGAACAATGAAAGAAAAAAGGGTGAGCTCAACTAGACTAGTAAAAAATATTATGACTAAGATAATGCAAAATAATTTATCGTTAGCCTTCAACAGTGTTAAACTGATAAAATATAATAACTATCAAGTTTAACTGCAGTGGAACAAACAATCCATTAGAAGAGTAAAGTAGGGAATAAAATCTACTATCTTCTATGATTTAAAAGTTTTTTCATCAATTTTATCGCTGGGACTCAGCTTAATAAATAATCCACATTATCGAATCACCCATGCACTACGGCCAAGGATATTCTTTAGTATCACGACCACGAATTATCCATGCACTATGGCTTAAGATAATCATGTTTTCATCAACTGTCCTGATCATGCCATAAAATAATTCATCTTTGCACTACGGCCAAAGAGAATCCATAGCCATAATCATACCAAAAATTGTCCATCAATGCACTACGGGCCAATGAGGACTTTTTCCACATCATTTGTAACATTACGGTTATGATTATACCGAATAATCCCTGGTCATAATCATACCAAGTCCATCTATGCACTACAGGCCACAGATGACTTTCAACATAATATAAGCATGAGGATGATGACAATGATATAAGAATTCAATAAAACAAGTTCAAGAATTAATTTATCCAGGAACTAATAACGTCCACATTGTCAACATGATACTTCTTTATAGAGTAAAATTCAAGAATGCTCAGAAGAATATTTCCATGAAAAGATCTTTGGATGAAGCGCAAAATATCGAGGATATTCCACTAATTTCATGGAGTATAGAAGTCAAAACTTTAACCAATTTGAGTATAATAAAGAATAGAATAACAAAAGAAATCACCGTGCATGTGATAGATAGCAGACAGCGAGTTATTCAATGAGAATAATAAATACGGAACCGGTCCGGCGTAAAATGCAATGACGGGATATTCCAGCAGAATAATAAAAAGGCGGAACCGGTCCGGCGTAAAATGCTAAAACAGGATATTCCAATGAAGAATAATAAAGAATGGAATAATGAAGGATTTCACCAAGTATAGGAGAGTCCGGCGATATCTGAGTTATTCCAACATAATAATAAAAAGCGGAACCAGTCCAACGTAAAATGCATGCAGGCGGGATATTCCAGCGAGAATATTAAAGAATGGAATAATAGAAGGATTTCACCAAGTATAGGAAGTCAGCGTATCTGAGTTATTCAACGAATAATAAATAATGGAATAACTGAAGTTCTCTTCATGAATATAAAAGAAATAATACCCCTTACGGGTACAACAAATAATATTCCCTACCTTAGAAGAAACTGGATATTGGAAAAGTGAAGTAACAAAATACTTTTTTTCTTTATCTCTATAGTTTCTCTCTCTAGAGTTTCAGTGAATTCGTAAGAAATAATGAAGGAATGAGCTTCTATTTATAGGAAAATGGACTGAATAGTAACTAATTCATGAACGGTCCAGATTGATTTACTTTTAAATGGATGGTCCATATTGGTTTACTATTAAAACTTAAAACAACGGTCCATACTGATTTACTATTAAAACTTTAAACTAGCGATCCATATTGATTTACTATTATACTTTCCACCAGCGGTCCATATTGATTTACTATTATATCTTCAACCAACGGTCTGAAAAATTAGCACATCTCCTCATGGACTAATATTGTACCCAAAAATAATTTGGACCGAAGAGAAATATATTTTACGGGTGAATAGTAACTCATGAATAGTAACTCGTGAATAGTAATGCGTGAATAGTAACTCATAAATAGTAACTTGTGAATAGTAACTCATGAATAGTACTCCGACACGAAAAGTGTCCCGAATACCTGATTGAACAATACTGAGTGACTTCTCATAGAAGCATCAATAATCAATACCGTGTACTACTATGCAACCACGCGTATTACTGTAATTTTAACACCGAATGTTTCAACAGTTAACGGTAAAACTTTCGCCGTTATTTTCATAAAGTATTTTTGTCGTTTTCTCAATCAAATAATAATTACATTCTTGAGGTCCACCAATGATTGTACAGTCGTACGGATATTCCCCGACAAAAAGAATATTTCCCGACCAATCGAATATTATATAACCACTTGTTTAGTTTTCAAAATTTGTAAATATTACCCATAACTATAACATTACATCAAACCAACACCATAATTTTAAAAAAAAATTATTTCGAGAAAATTAAATCTTTATTCATAAAATCTGGGGTCTCACAAAAAGAATATTCCACGACCAAACGAATATTCCCCGACAACAATGAATATTTTATAACCACTTGCTTATTTTGCAAAATTTGCACATTTCACCCATAACCAAAGTATTATATCAAATTATCACCTTATTATTCACAATAATAAATAGAGGAAATTTGATTTTATTTATAATAAGTTGGGGTCTTACAACTACAATTAGTGTTATTGCTCTTAAATGTCCCTAGTCGAGTATCATTGTTGATAGGTGTTGGTCGTTTTACCGATCAATATATGTGTGCAAGTATACACGGTCAACAAGTAATAAAGAGTAAGTAAAGTATCATTCCCACGGAGAATTAACTAATAAAGTTCACCAAGCATTAACCCATAATCATCTCAGTCTTATTTAAATGAATAATATTATATTTTATATTTAAACTACAAAATTAAATAAACCTAACTACTCCTAGACTGAGACTAGATAATGAAGACATGAGATCACAATTTCATCTATTGACTCATTCAAAACCATACACTTCACGTTAGGCCAAACTAATTGTACCGGTTTGTTAGTCGAGAACACAAAAGTAAAGTACAACCATCTATCAATGTACCATACCCATATCACATATAATCCATAATTGATAGAATACACATGAACACCCACATTACCTAAACCACTATATACATGTGATTTACAAATAATTGGGGTTTAATCCCAAGTTCTCAATAGACTACGAATGGTGCGTCGGTATATGTCTACCCTAAGCACAAATCATACATCCCAACACAATGTAGAATAAACAATCATAAGCTATTAAGATCAGATCCAAACCCATACTTCATCTCTCAAGTCCATATGGATTATCACAATAATTGATGGCCATCAACTAAGCAAATAAGCATGAATCTTAATAGACAACCCTATAGCAATCAATAAGGCTAACAATGAAATATATCAGAATAAACTAATCCATAGAATCCATTGAAATCTCAGAATAGAGTTTAAATCATAGTTGAATCAAATCTATTATCCACATATTGAATAAACATCACAAGATTACAAATAAGAACCAAAGAGACGATAAAAGTAGAGAATTGAAGTGCAAATCTGTTCTTCTACTCCAAGATGGAATCTCTGATGCTTCCCAATTGCTTCAAGTCTTCAATCTCGTTAACTCTAGAAATCACTAAGCTAATCTACTTTAATCTAATGTTGAAATTTAAGAGAGAAAGAAAACCCTTGTTCCTTGTTTTCCCCAAAGGGGTGGGACCTCTTTATTCCTGATAATAAGTCTAATATATAAGACCTAATCGAACTCTCCCTTCAGTTACGCTTCCAATTTCCAATTTAAAATAAATTCGAAGCTGCGATCGGCGTCATGTGCATGAAAGCCCTCCTTTACAATCCTCATGGCAGGCGCTAACTTACTGATGTCTGATATGCGTGCTGGTTTGGTGCTCACGCGGGCGTGCATCCTCAAGCTTATTCTGTCACGCGGCTTCTGCAACTTTGAATTCTTGTTCTGCTGCTGCACTGATCTGTTCTGTTGTTCATTCTTTTGTGCATTCATGCTTAGCCTTCTGCTCCAACTGATCCTCTTGCCATTCATCCAACAGCCTCGTGTCATTTACATCACCAAATCATGCCATATCCTGCACTTTTACACCAAAGGAGTTTTAAGTAAATGCAATGCAAAATAACATAAAATGCAACTAAAAACACACTAAAATATACTTGAGATGGGCCTAGTGTTGACGTCGGGATTTTTAGATGTCCCTTTCTGTTACTTGTTCTTTGGTGTTCTCATTTTAGGTGAGATTTGTTTGAAAAAACAAGTGAAAAAGGTCCAACATGTATAATGTCGACGATGGACTGTTAAGAGTCGTCAGTTGGTTTTTTTAAATGGTTGTACCAACACAATTGAGAAAAGGTTTGCACATTGACCCAGTGATGTGACACTGCTAAATGGGTCGGTGAAACCGAGATTCATTAGGGTCCGAGGACTTGGTTATGCGGAGGGAAGGTGTTAGGCACCCCCCGACATCCGTGTTACCACGGTGACCATCTCTTTTTAAGAAACTATTATCCGAATGTGTGTGTGTGTGTCAATGTCGATGTCTTTGTTATTTGGAAGTAGTGCGAGACCTCGTTCGCACCTATATACACAGGGTTTGAATTTATGTAAAAATTCAATTTTAAGCAAAATATGGCAGTGATATTTTATAAAAGAGGTTTTTCAAACCCTAATGCTCAATAGTAATTGAGACCTTTTACACTCCCATTTTATTATTTTTTTGGCTTGATTGATTTTATTTTACAAATGCGAGGCATTCATACTAAAATAATGTACAAAATAATTCCGATTTTCTTGTGGGTATGAGAACCATCTGAGGGAATTCATACACAGCAGAATAATTTTCAAGCTGCTCACAGCTGAAAACGTCCATCACGGGAACCGAATCTAGATCCAATAGGTTAAATCTGTGATCACATGATTCCTTGGCGCACATGATACCACAATTTGTATGAAAGCAGTAAGCAGGTATATATATAAAAGCTGTAAATATATATATATACAGACATGATCATCAACCACGAAGCACCTCCATGGGGGATCCGAAATGTAAATAAAGTGGTAAAAGCTATCAACCGCCACAGAGGAAACTCCAAAGCGGAATAAACGTAAATAAAGTCAGAATATACGGCCAACCGCCACGTAAGGAACTCAGCGGAGACGAAATTTAAATAAAGCTATACAAAGCAATCATCTGCCACGAAGTAAACTCCAGGCATGACGAAATGTAAAGAAAGCCGTAAAATCGATCAACCACCACGAAGTAAACTCCAGGTGGGACGAATATATATATATATAAGCAATAAACGCACCGAATATAAAATCGGGCTCATCAAACAAAGTTCGACAACGGTTCATATATATATATATATATATATATATATATATATATATATATATATATATATATATATATATATATAGCGAGTAAGCGCTCAGGATGTAAAATCAAGCTCATCAAATGCAGTCCGACATACACGGTTAATATATATAAGTTTATATATATTAAAGCAGTAAACCCTCCAGACCGAAGTCTAGGCTCATTGAACAAAGTTCATATATATATATATACATACATATATATATATATATATATATATATATATACAAACTAAAATAAAACAACTGACCGAAGTCCGGGCAAACACGCGCAACAACTGACCGAAGAAGGGTGTGTGCAGAGATGAAGAGAAAGACTCTAAAGTGTGTGAGAAGGCTTACAGTGGGCTGCCAAAGAAGACTTCTATATCTTTAAAGTAGGTACAAAAGTATCTATATATGAGCTCACAGGTGTTTAAAATGAGAAAATACACTGTATGGGGTGAGTGCAGAGCGAATTGGGCAGAGCTTCCTCACCGTTTTCTCTTGCAAATATGGCCACCCCAAGCCCTCTATTTATAGAGGGCGGGGGGGGGGGGGAGCCACAGGTCTACCTGCGGCTGCCGGGACGCCCAAAATATGGGCCCCGTCGTGTCGAAGTATGTACATTCGGACAACGCGATGCTTGCTCAGTCGCTCATAACTTTCAATCCGGGAGTCCGATGGAAGCGTGAAATATCATTCTGCAAAGCTCTTTCCGAGAGATACACAATTACATAAGATTTTCCCTTGTTTGATTCTGGGAAGATGGGTCCATGACCGAAATGGCATTTCTGGGTTTCCGTCAAGTAGTTTATTGAGCTGTTTTGCGTAGTTTGCACCCGAAAGTTAAGATATGGTTCTTGTGGGACTTCTATTGAAGCATTTTGAGTTGCAATATGTGTATTTGATTTGAAGTGAATTTGAATTGGCAAAAATGACTATTTTGCCCCTCCCGGGGGTATCTCCGATTTTCGTGCAGTTGTAGCAGTCTTTTCTCAGGGTTATCTCTGAGGTTGTCATGTTGTTGACTTTAAATGTCCTCAGGGTTATCTCTGAGGTTGGCTTGACCTCCCGGGGTTGGGAACTGGATATCCCGGGGCTATCTCTGGGGTTGGAATTGATGTTGTCATCCTCCAGGGTTATCTTTGGAGTGTGAAAAAGATGCTTTTGTCCTCCTGCATAGTTAGTAACAGGAAAAGAAAACTTCGAGTGTCTACAGATGCCCCTCTTTATCATGTTCATGCAATGCAATGGAATTGACATGATAAAGATTAGTAGATACTTGAAACATGATAAGGTATTTATAATGATGCAAATCGCAATGTAGTGAATGTTTATGATGAATGTAAAAATGTTTTCGCAAATCGCAACTGACATATCGCACATCGCACATCGCATTTCGCACTTCGCCCTTTGCTTTTCGCATTTGGCCAATCGCACTTCCCAACTCGCACATCGCATTTCGTATATCGCAAATCACAAATCGCAAATCATAAATCGTAATGTAACGAATGTTATGATGCATGTTAAAATGTTTTCACAGATCACTTTACCTTTACCGATTATTGTTGATGCCTATGCTAGTGTTGACTCCAACGGTTTAGTTTTTTGTTGGTGTCGCTGATGCTTTATTTGATGAAGAGAAATCGAGATGACGTTCTAAAATCACTGGACCTTCCCGATGTATACGCTGGTAGTTTACAATGGTGCCTATCCTGAGGGTATTTTAACAACGAATCCTACCCTGCTGGTAGTTGAATACGCTGTCATCGCCAAACTATTTCGGTTCCCACTCGAACATTGGTATATAAAGCTTTCTTCGCTGAACTGTCTTGATGTTACGGTGAATTGATGCCAATGGTTTATAATATCGGATCCTCTGATACCTTCGCTGCAGTAATATTCAAAGGTTTGCTTCACCAGACTCTGCCTTGACAGAGATGTACATTGATGTAGCACTCACCCTTTTTTGAGGTGATTTAGAGTCTCCTTTCGCTGTTGGGCACTTGTGCCCCATTTCCTTGAGTGTTTGATTCGTAACCCAACTGAACTAATGACTTGAATTCCACTAACATCCCTGGAGGGTGCAGCTCGTTCTTTTGCTGCCAAGATTTGAACTTCGGTGTAGAGGTCTCGATTTGTGAGAATTTGGTGTCGGTTGACACATTTGATGATGAGGATTTCATTTGCTAGAACTTTTGTTATTGGGATCCTGTTTTTGAGTTAATGACTTTCTTGAGAATTTTCCCCTTCTTTTGTAGGGGCAAGCTAAAGTCGCCATAATTTCTTTCAGCATTTCTCCCCTTGCTTTTGCTGAGAGGCTTGATCCCGCTTTAAGATCCTTCCATTTCTTAGAATTGGACAATGCCCCAGTCTTTTCGCATGTTGATGTCGAGGGTTCGTATGAAAAACTCTCTTTATTGATGAAGTCGCATTTGAGTAATATCTGAATCGTCAAGAAGATGATGTGAGGGAAGCTCTGATGATGACATACCACGCTGATGATGTTGACTGGTGCATTTTCCTCTTTAGGATGGTTGATAAATGCCCTAGTGTTGAGTTGTCACTATTCCTGAGATTGCCCCAGTCTTGTTGTACGACTTCCAATATCGGGTTGTTGCCAATTTTGAAATTACCCCAGCTTTGCTTGTTATCTGGGATAGTTACTTTGATAGATGAGCTGATAAGATGCCGAGATCGCATGAGGCTTTTACTTCTGTACCAGATGGTGAACATGTAGTGGATTTGGGCTTTGATGCCCTCAATTATTGTTACTGACTTGTTCTCGCAATCGGCGTTGATGGGTTTCTTCTGATTTAATGAAGCCTTGTGATTGAGGGTGTCGGACCTTTGAAGGTCCTTGTTGCTGGTTGTCTTAGTGTATCGCTGTTTCTTCTTTACTAGGATTTGTGCCAGATTCAATGGAATGACATTGATGTGTTGTTGGGTCTTCTCGACATGGGTCGCTGACTTAGAGGGTTGTTCTTGAGCGTAGATTTGGGGATTGTTTGGGTTTGGATGTTTCTTTTGAGGGTCAGACCGTACCACTGATTGCTGCCTATGTACTCATGTGTATGTGGGAGATCAGGTCGACGTAGTTCCTGCTTGATAAGATAAACGGTTTGAGAAGTGATTGTTTGAGAAGTGTCTGCTTGGGTTTTTAGGGTTTTTGTTTGGTTTGACCGCACCATAAATGGCTTCCTACGTACTCCCATTAATGAGGGGAGATAAGGTCTTTCGTAGTTCTAACCTTAGTTTGAAAAGGGTCAAAGTGGTGAGTGGTGAGAAGGGTGTAGAGATGTTCTTGTTTTTGTTTTGTTTTTGCTTCTTTTTTTTTCTTTTTTTTTGTTTTTTGTTTTTTGTTTTTTTTCTTTTTTCTCTTTTTTTTCTTTTTTTTTTCTTTACATGCATGAAAAATAAAAGGCACACTACGAAGAAAGTGATATCGTCCCATCATAACCTGGAACTCACAATTATATCCTCTTGATCTACATCTTCTTGGCTAGTTGAGGCCTGATAGTCCATTTGTCAGTGGTTATGTTTCCTTCAAGGCTTGCAATAAGAGTTACAACTTGGTTGTGAATGTCTTCACTTATGGCCATAACTTGATCGCTTACGATTGATACATTCCTCGAGGGACGGCAGGCTGGGACGATCGCAAAAAGGTATGAACTCCTGATTCTTTAATGAGTTGGTTTCCTCGATAACCTCACAACCTTTTCCTTCATCATTTTCTTGGGTTTGAAAGGATTCAACCATGAAATCTCCCTCGACATGTTGTCACATTTCTTGCAGGGAACTTTCCTTTTTGGCTTTTTCTTCCATGGAAAGGATTAGTATTTCCTCTGTATCATCCAAGGTGATAAAATCAGGAATGTGGTTATTATCTTTGGACCACAGAATGTTTGATGTTTGTGGAGGAAACTCCTTTGGGGATTCCCTTGTCTCCTCTGTCATTCCTTGCATTGGGATTAGTCCACCTTGTGTTCTGCCATAATTAGTGCTCATGGCCTTTACCTTCTCTGAACTGCCTGTCTCTAGTGGACAACTTAGGCTTTTTATTTCCTTTTCACCTTTTTTTGTCATGGTAAATTCTATCTCCAGTTCCCCATTTTCAATGAGATCCTAGATTTTATGTCGCAAAGACCAGCATTCATCAGTCGTATGCCCAAGCGAGTTAGAATGGTATAGACATATCTTGGTGGAATCATAACTCTTCATCTTAGGTTTTTTAGGAGGCAACAACTCAGTAATCCTTCCTTCGCTTATTAGAAAGTATAGCATTTCTTCATTGGATTTGCTTAGAGGGGTGAATTTTCGGACTCTTGTGGAGGTTGTTTGATCTTTCTTCTTTGAGAATTTGCATTCCCCCGATCGATTTATTCATTGGCGAGATCTTCTAGCAATTTTATCATCCCCCTTTTCTTGGCCTTCTGATAGTTGAGTGAAAAATTGCCTCGTATCCTGATGTTGGCGCACTATCAACTTAGCCAGCAGATTTACTTGATTCTGGATCGCCTCTAATTTTTGCATTACTGGCATACCCTCCTCCGAGTTTTCTCACTCTAGGACATTTGTTTTATGCCTTTGGGGTATTCCTCCATCCTTCATTATGTACTTTTAATTGGATACATTCAGTAGCTTCTAACCCGATCATGTTTACTTCTCAGTATCATAATGTCTTAGGAAGGTTGCTATTGACATTTTGTTGGTCAGGTTGTTGGACCACAATACTGCCACTTTCGATCAGATTTTGAATTTTATGCTTTAAGGACCAACAATCTTGTGTATCGTGTCCTGGAGACCCTGAGTGGTAAGCACATGTTTGGCTTGGATTGTATCTTTTGCTCCCTGGTTCCAGAGGTGGGTACAATTCGGTAATTTTCTTGTGATCCATTAATATCGCCAATACATGTTCAAGGGAATCTCCCAGTGGAATGAATACCCGATTTTCCGTTCTTTCAAATTATCTTTTCCTGGTTGGGTATTGGTTGAATGCAGCCTGTTGTTGAGATGGCAGATTATCTTGCATTTTCCAAATGGGGGGACTATAGTTTGGCCTCATAGCCTGCCCTTGTACAATAAGGGATACATCTTCATTGCCTTTATCGGGTACCCCCTTGGGATCGCTCGCATATTTTCCAGTTTGTATATGCTTGGCGATTGCTTCCAAGGTAGTGAAGTCTTTAATCTTGCCTGCCTTCAGGCCCATCTCTGCCATTTCGCCGTGTTTGATCATTTTTGAGAATGGCTTTCCTATGCCTGTTAGGATCCTCTCGTAGTACGGAGCCTCTTTGATATCAATAAACGTCATTACCATCTCAGTTTCTTACATTGATGGAATAACTTGCACTGCTAGATGTCTCCACCTTTGGGAATATTCTCGGAAAGATTTAGTACTTTGCTTTTTGACTTTAGTCACTTGGTATCGATCCGGTGGCATTTGTGACTGAAAACTGTACTGATTTAGAAAGGCATGGGCCAATCCTTCCCATTTACGGATTTTGGCATTGTCAAGTTGGGCATACCAGGCTTTAGCCTCTCTAGTGAGACTCTTTTGAAAAAGTTGCATTCTGAGGCTTTCATCTTCAGCATAAGACCTCAGTTCGCCAATGTACACTTTTAGGTGCGTATAAGGATCGCCTGCCCCATTGTACTTTTCAAACTCTGGGACTTTAAATTTGGTAGGGTATCGAGCCCCTGGGAATATGCAGAGATCTGAATAGGTGACACTCCCATAATTTCCAGTCCCTTTAATTGACCGGATGGTCTCCTCCATTTGTTGGACTTTCTTTATTGGAATGAGGTTTAGGTATCTGGGTTTCCATCTTTTTACCAATACCCTGACTGCCCCCTGGTGTGAAGGACTCTGGTTGGGTAGGCATTGTCTGGCCTTGCGTATTTTTACTTTGTTCTTTTATAAAGACAACCAATTCTGCTATTTGATTCCTTAATCCTTCAAACTCCTCTCGGGAAACAGGAGTAGGATCAGGCTGGGCACTTGTAGCCATGTTTGACGGTGGGCTTAGTGCCTTCTTGAACTTTAAACGGGTAACGGGACCAGTTGCTTCCCTACACAAAGACTTATGTTGTTTAGTCTTAGTAAATGTAGGAATATTACATGCTACTTAATGTGTCTGTTTATGAGTATTATCCTGTGAAACGGATGTCCGTTGACCAGATAGCATGACAAGTTTTGATATGAAAGGGAATGCAAGTACACATACTCCTTTATATTTTCCATTACATGGAAATGAAATTACAAGTAATTGAATTTACAAGTAATTGAAATGTGAAAGTATGAAGAGACTTTCCTTCGCGTTTGGTTTATTAGAGGATGAGTTATCTTAGGTTACTCTCGCGGTTTTTCGGTATGAAGGTTCCCAAATCATCGCAATTTACTCAACGGGAAATTAATCTGGTCTTTCAACTGGAGCGAATTTGGGTGGTGCCTTTCCTGAGCCTCGGGGAATTAGTCTTCCCACGAGTCCAGTAATCAAACACCGATGGGATAGCCTCCTGGTGGAGGGACCACACAACATACATTCACATACATCGCGTCTCACCATATGAAAATGATGACATGTGCGAAGCACTAATATCACAAGCAGATATGGTGCAAAGTACTAAGTATAATAAGTAAATGCATTCGTACACATTCATCATAAATGTAAATGCAACATCCACACACAAGCAGATAACAGTTTTGAAAAGATTGTAATAAGCGGCTTAAGTCCTCTTCTTTGAGTCCCAGCAGAAGTCGCCATTGTCGACGCCGGGATTTTTAGATGTCCTTTTCGTTACTTATTCTTTGGTGTTCTCATTTTAGGTGAGATTTGTTTGAAAAAACAAGTGAAAAAGGTCCGACATGTATAATGTCGACGATGGACCTATTAAGAGTCGCCATTGGTTTTTTTTTAATGGTTGTACCAACACAACCGAGAAAAGGTTTGCACATTGACCCGAAGAATGTGACATTTGCTAAGCGAATCGGAATTGAAACCGAGATTCATTAGGTCAGGGGACTTGGTTTATGCGGAAGGAAGGTGTTAGGCACTTCTCACATCCGTGTTACCACGGTGACCGCCTCTTTTCAAGCTATTATCTGAATGTGTGTGTGTGTGGGTGATGTCTTTGTTATTTGGAAGTAGTGCGAGGCCTCGTCAAGACACCTATATATACCTGTGGTTTGAATTTATGTAAAAATTTAATTTTAAGCAAAATATGGCAGTGATGTTTTATAAAAGAGGTTTTTCAAACCCTGATGCTCAATAGTAATTGAGACCTTTTACACTCCAGTTTTATTAAGTGTTCGGCTTGATTGATTTTATTTTACAGATGCGAGGCATTCGTACTAAAATAATGTTCAAAATAATACAGATTTCCTCGTGAGTATGAGAACCATATGAGGGAATTCAGACATCGCATAATAATTTACAAGCTGATCACAGCTGAAAACGTCCATCACGGGAACTGAATCTAGATCCAATAGGTTGAATATGTGATCACATGATTCCTAGGCGCACATGATATCGCAATTTGTATGAAAGCAGTAAATGGGTATATATATAAAAGCTGTAAATATATATACAGACATGATCACCAACCACGAAGCACCTGAATGGGGGATCAGAAATGTAAATAAAGCGGTAAAAGCTATCAACCGCCACAGAGGAAACTCCAGGCGGGACGAAACATAAATAAAGCTGTAAATACGGTCAACCGCCACGAAGGGAACTCCAGGCGGGACGAAACGTAAGTAAAGTTGTACAAAGCAATCAACTGCCACGAAGTAAACTCCAGGCAGGACGAAATGTAAAGAAAGCTGTAAAAGGGATCAACCACCACGAAGTAAACTCCAGGTGGGACGGAAATATATATGTATAAAAGCAATAAATGCACTAGATGTAAAATCGAGGCTCATCGAACAGAGTTTGACAATAGTTCATATATATATAAAAGCGAGTAAACGCTCCGGATGTAAAATCCAGACTCATCGAACAGAGTCCGACACACAAATAATATATATAATATATATATATATATATATATATATATATATATATATATATATATTAAAGCGATACGCGCTCGCATCAAAGTCTCAGGCTCATCGAACAAAGTTCGACACACGATTCATATATATATATATATATATATATATATATATATATATATATATATATATATATAAAAGAAAATAAACACTCTGCATCAAGTTCAGGCTCAATCGAGGCATAACTCGATAATGTTAGTCAATATATATAAATATATATATATATATATATATATATATATATCTAATGAAATAAAACCACGAGATAGAAGTGCAGGCAAACGCTTGTAACACGACTCTCAGCGTGAAGAAGGGTGTGTGCGAGAGAGATGAAGAAAGACTCTAAAGTGTGTGAGAAGGCTTACGGTGGGCTGCCAAAGAAGACTTCTATATCTTTAAAGTTAGTAAACACTTGGCTTTTGTAGGAACAAAAGTAGCTATATATGAGCTCATGTGTGTTTAAAATGAGAAGAAAGTACAACATATGGGGTGAGAGTGTAGAAGCAAATTAGGTGGGCTTCCTCACCGTTTTCTCTTGCAAATATGGCCACCCCAAGCCCTCTATTTATAGAGGGGGGAGCCGTGGGTCTACCTGCGGCTGCCCGGGATGCCCGAAATATAGGTCCCACCGTGTCGAAGTACGTACATTCGGACAACGCGCTGTTTACTCGGTCGCTCATAACTTTCAATCACGGAGTCCGATGGAAGCGTGCCATATCATTACGGAATGCTCTTTCCGAGAGCTACACAATGACATAAGATTTGCCCTTGTTTGATTCTGGGAAGATGGGTCCATGACCGAAATGGCATTTCCGAGTTACTGTCAAGTAGTTTATTAAGCCGTTTTGCGTAGTTTGTGCCCGGAAGTTAAGATATGGTTCTTATGGGACTTCTATTGAAGCATTTTGAGTTGAAATATGTGTATTTGATTTGAAGTGAAGTTGATTTGGCAAAAATGATTATTTTACCCCTCCCGGGGTTATCTCCGGTTTTCACGCAGTTGTAGCAGTCTTTTCTCAGGGTTATCTCTGAGGTTGTCATGTTGTTGACACTGAATGTCCTCAGGGTTATCTCTGAGGTTGGCTTGACCTCCCTGGTTTGGAAACTGGATATCCCGGGGCTATCTCTATGGTTGGATTTGATGTTGTCATCCTCTAAGGTTATCTCTAGAGCGTAAAAAAGACATTTTTGCCCTCCTGCATAGTTAGTAACAGGAAAATAAAACTTTGAGTGTCTACATCTAGTTCGCATGAATTAATATCCAATAAGTAGGTGTAAAACCCACTTATAAAATACCCCCAAACTTGAACTATTGCTTGCCCTCAAGCAATGCAATATAATGCAATCTACATGCTATGCAAGCTACACTACTATGCAAATGAATCCCACATTCTCAGCCAAATATGAATTCCAATAAGATATACCTCAGAGAAATATCAAGATCCAAGAACAAAGCATCAAACCAAGCTCAAGGCATAATGACATATAATCAGATAATCCTAACCTGCTATAAAGATGTTGTGTGTGTGTGATGTGTTCACAGATAAGCTTGACAAAGATGAAGATATTACGTGCTACATTGCTTAAGACAGAAAATTGAAGTTTAGATCAAGAACTACATATACTAATGAGACATCGATCAACTACTCCAACACGTCAATACAAATTAAGGTTCAACAATGGGTTTATTCTACTTTATTTTTACTCACGAGGGCGATTTTCGCACTTTCCCGCGGCGTTTATTGATTTTTATTTTTTATATATATTTCCCATGACTGTGCAATGTCTCATTCCATTAGGCTAACAATGCTACCCCTTAGCGAGCTTTCAACCAACGACTCCCAGACCATTAACACCTTAGGGCGCTAGGTGAAGAGACAATCCCCTCGGGCGTACTTACTCAAGTAACAAAGGCCCCGTAACAAGACTAGCCATGATAATTATTCAAATTTTTTTAAAGCAAGCAAACCCATGTGTTCCCAAAAATTGAATTTCAGTGTCTTCATAGTCATTACTCACTTCTCAGCAGACAAGTATACTAATCTTAACCAACAACCAAATAGGAACATTGTCGTGCTACCTGGTAACATCTAAACAACAGGCATAGATTACATCATGTATGAAATTATAGCTAAGTTTAAGTTATCAACAGAGTTCAAAAATCTATCACATTTCAATTTCATCATTGGCCAAATTAGAATTCAACTAACTAAAAGTGTGACGCCCCCAAAATAGGTATACATCACCCATCTTGAGTCGCCAGATACAAGGTACTAAATTC
The DNA here is from genome assembly GCA_020205615.1 of Panax quinquefolius. Classification (NCBI taxonomy): domain Eukaryota; kingdom Viridiplantae; phylum Streptophyta; class Magnoliopsida; order Apiales; family Araliaceae; genus Panax; species Panax quinquefolius. Next base: position 48,335,327 of record CM035164.1, read on the forward strand.
AAATACAACTTAATTATACAACCGTCGTGTACAATACGACAAAACATAACCTGTGAGTTTGAATACAAATATTGTCTACTAGAGAGTATAAAAACTCAAAAGGAATCCTCATTACAATTATTATCACACTATTTCACAGAATAGTGAGGACTACTAATGCAAACATCTAGGATTATCTGTAACGCCTCGAAATCTGGTCTATCTTCACACCCGGATTCCGTACGTCACGAGTACATCATTCATCCAACATACATCATTATATACTGAAATATAATGACATACATTCTCAAATCCCAGGTTCTCGAAACCTGAGAACCTCTTTCATTACAAATAATGATAATTACATTATTCTTTACATCTTACACGAGTGACTTTCATCCGCCACCAAGGATTCATAACTGTTCATTAAACTAGTCTATAGTTTAATTCTATCATTCTATATTATAAGTCTTCACATGCTCTTCACGCACATTCATATATTGAATGGCACTTCGTCTGGATACCGATCAGCTTGATCTTTCTGGGATCCTTAAGTTCTTCTAACATCGTTCGCTGAAAATGTTTTTCATTTAAAGCAAGTATGAGCATTCAATTGCCCAGCAAGTCATAGCAGTTGAACAAATAACTTCAAGAATTTAAACATTCTTTAGAACTTCGATAACCGAACAAAGGTTATGAAGCAGCTTGAATAATAGGAATAATCTCGATTCCTATCATTTTAAAACATTATTCACATGCACTTTGAAATACTTTCATTCTTCTACCTTTTTCATACACATCCTGTCTGGCTAGCATCATTAGCCCAGACTTAACAATAATGGTTCATGTATAAACAGAACACACTTGTATTGAATAGTTCAATCATAGAACAGTTCATCTCATGAAACACCGAAGTGTTCAAATTGTGGCACAAGGCCTCATACATACTACCACCTTGTACAAATATCGCACGATCGCACATAGACAGAACTTCTCAAGTTCAACATCTGAGAAGTTTAAGAAACTAGCATCCATTTAAAATATGAATGAAGTTAGGAAACTTGCCTTATGCACAACTACAGCTTACGCTGAACTGCTCATTCCAATCCCTATAATACATAAGGAAATAACAAATACACCAATTAGTCATATACTTGACTTACGAATTGGTTTACTTAACTTTACTTCTTAAGGTTCGCGTTCTTGCAATATAATTTTACGCGACTAACTTTCATTACCGGTTTATGGTTTCATGACATACGGAGATGTCTTACTCAACACGTTCATCATCTTTGATGATTCACATTCTTATCTTCTTCAGATATTTTCTAGGACTCAAAGACACATCGCTTCTCTGCTAGTAGTCCATATAGTACTCTGAGTGGTTTCCCATAAACAACCAACAAACAACTTCCCGTCTCATCTACACTGCCATCACAGTGAGTTAGATCGGTTGCCAATTTCGTGTAAACCTTCGCTCTCTGAAGGAATTGTTTAGCTCAGCTCCCATATGTCAACCATCAAAGGTTACGATTGTACCACAACCTAACTTATCTCAACTTATACGAACTATTAAATTATAATGTTCGTTAAGTTAATTTCTTATTCCTTTTGGCTTTCTGGCAAGTAAATGCCATACCTCATGATTCTTTCATCATCATCCAAGTCATACAGTCTTTTGTATACTCAGAACGATCATTCCACATTCATTCTATGCATTAATAGCATTAAGTATTTTACATTACCTTATCATTATCTTACAACGTCCGGTTCATTCGACTCGGAGTGTCATCCAAGTTATAAACATTAACTCGGCTTCTTTTACGTTATACGTACTTATCTTTGATTCAACTTCTTCACCCATCACAGGTTTAATCATTGGTATTTGTTATCCTACGGTCAAACCATACACAGAGTGTAGGTTCTACCCGTTTAATATTCGCGTTCACCTAACCTTCACGTTGGTTAAAGTGTTCAACGCATACATTTCATTCTAGCATTCTCATCTGACTCACAATCGGTTTTCATTAATCTTATTACCATTCGATACGGCTTTCTTGATACCATTCGTATCTTACTTACTACATTCATCAACGTCTAAGTCATACAACCAGGGTATACTTAGCACGTTCGTCCAACGCGAATACGATTCACGAGGATCGTTTACGTATTCAGCGTTCACGTTGCTTGTCTCTTAATCTCTCATTTAACCTTTACTCAATGTTTCAATTGCATTCATCGTTATCCATTCCATGAACCCCATGTTCATTATTTTTTTCGTAATGTCGAAGCCATACAGTCCGTTGTATGCTAAGACCGATCGTTCATCGCAACAACATTGCGTTCATAGCGTCTATACGCTTTACACTTATCTCTTATTACCATGACATAACATCGGAATGTTATTCATTACCTTCGCCACTCAACATCTAAGGAATCATAATCACAGTAATCCCTCACATTCGTTCATCGTGACTACGGTCCCAAAATATCAATTCCGTAACCCGCACCTATATTCTTTGTCTTTTAATCTCGTTTAATCTTTTTGTTCAACCTTTATTAAAGGTTTAAAACACTTGATTAAGTGTTACATTAGTTGAACATTATGTTCATATTTCTTTCTTGCACATCCTCCAGTAACTAAGAACTAAAAATCTCATTTACGGGCATTTACTCTTGCTGCGTACGGTCATGGGCCTTGCGTGCCCTTCCTTTCCTATCGCGCTGCGGCGCGACCTACTTCTCTCTCCTCTCTTCCCGGACTGGCGCTACGGTGCCAAGTCCTTTGTTATCTCTTGCGCTACGGTGCCACTCTCCAAAAGATTATGGCTGAGCTCGCGTTGTGGAGCCGTCCTCCAAGGCACGACTCGCGCTGCGGCGCCGAGTATGAAACCTAGAAAATTTTTCTAAGTCTTTTACAAGCTTGAGACGCTGATTTCGAAATCTCATAACTTCTTCGTTACAACTCGAAACGAGGTCGTTCCAAAGCCATTTTGATTCTTATCTTATGTACTTCGATTAGCCACTGACAGAATTTCATTCTGAATCCGTTAATATGCCATTCAATTGGCTTAATCTTTGCTCTTCGTTCATGTTTACGTTATTAACGTTCTTCGTTCGTTCGTCCGTAATTCGGTCATCCAAACTCGGAATTCGTTCGTTCTTGAGTCTATGACTCACATTTTCTACGTTCTCTTACTTTTTTATGAAACCCTACATGATTGGGTTCATTTACTAACTTTCAAATTTTCGTTTTTCTTTAACAAAATTTTCGCCATAACTTCGTTATAGCTTAGTTTTAATCCATTCTTCATGAACGTTTCTGACGTTCCTAACCAAGCAATAAGCAACTAACTTATACGCGATGGTTTTAAACTTGTCCATCAACAACAATTACACTACGATGGTTTTAAATTTGTCCATCAACAACATTCTTCGTGTTCTTCGCGTTCTTCGTTTGTTCTTCATTTTAATCGATATTTTGGATTACGATTTCACTTTTTTCTTCGAATTTGATGTTATAAAACACCATTCCTTACTTATTTAACCTACTCATTCATAAGATTCATTCGGATCGCTCAAAATCCTTACGAATCTTATACTTCCTTAAGAAATTTATAAAACTAAATTTCTAATTCTTATTTCTTTGTTTTCTCATGATTTCAGCCATATGAAATCATTCATAACTTCATCTACTACTTATCTTCATTAAGTTATGTTTTTGAACATAAAAACTTAAAGAAAAATTAGAAGAACTAGGGTTCAGATTACCGTTCTTCTTTAATCTCCTTCCGTCGGACAAAGCGTGCATTCAAGCTAGCTTTTCCTCATTATCTTTCTCTTCCTCTCCCATCCGAAGTCACTCTCTTTCTCTCTCAAGTGTTGGTTGAAATTTTCAATCAAACAAATGAGCTTAAGCTTGTTTATATAGAAAACCAAGGCTAGGGGCATTTTAGTCATTTCGCCACCCTAACCTCCTTACTATTCATAATTTAGCCACCAAGTTTACTTGGTGGCCATGTGGCCATCCCACCTCCTTACCTAGCTTCCCTTGGAAGCTTCGTGCTTCCGTAATTCAGAATTCGTCCGACAATTCAAAAACTGCGATTCTCGGAATCCAAATATTTTTGGATATTTCGCATTTCCTCTACCGATTAACTTTTACGTATTCTTTAGATTTTCGAAAAAGTGAAAAATACTTTTCTACGTTAAGCGTTTTCCTTCATGTTTTCCCCTAACGTAGCTAAACGAATGAAAAGTACACAGTAGTATTTTTCGTCATTTTTATTTCGTCCGATATCTGAACGTTTTTCGAGAAAAACTTTTATCGGCTTACTTAACTTTTCACGATATATTATCATCAAATCTTTCGACGGAATGTCATTTTGACATACCAAACTCTCAGAATGGCTTAGGTTATTCAAACCCTAACCCTTAGGTTTCGTCGGGTGAATAGTGCATATTCCGTCTTTTTCCTCGAAAATATGTTGTCTTCAGAAAAATTTTATTTTCATCATGAAAATTCTTACTCGTTCAATCTAGCTCGTATCCAGAATCCTCCCGATTAATAATCATTCTAGGTTATAGAACAATTAATAAACACATAGCACAGAATAGTATTAATAAAAATTCATTTTATTAATAACTAATTCTTTAAATCCTAATTTATGGACAATCCGGATTTCCGGGTTGTCACATCTTTCCCCCCTTATAAAAATTTTGTCCTCGGAATTTCTTCAAACCATACCCATACCCGGATCATTACATTCACCCCTTCTTCACAGAATTTCATCCTCGAAATTTTAGTTTACCCTTCTTCTCAACTTCTCTTCAAAGAAGTTATTATCTTTCAAACATTCCCTACCCTTCATAACCTATCAAGAATCATGAAGTGAAAGGAATAAATAGGAATATAAAGATTCCTTTAAAATATTTCATTCTTTTGCTGAGGGGTCAAATTGACCATGAACTCTTACTAGGTTAAACAGCATGATGCCATAACCTTTCTTTCCACGGTCAGTTTACAATCACAAAGAAGGTAAACTATCTCTTCTATACGTAAGTGATCAGCCTATCGTATAACCCCATTTCAGGGTATGTTCACCTCAGACTTAATCATTAGAATCCGCACCAAAACAATTTGGTTCGGCATCATGACATACGATTCGTCTAGCCAAATCAAATAGCTTAGACCATACCAATAAATTGGATATCAACTTGAACATTCGTCTAGTCAACTCAATTGACATCGACTACTTCTTTAAATTCTTTTGCAATACATCAAAATGTTTTATGACGTCATGATACCGCACTTTTCACAGTACATTGAGGACTTCGTCAGTTTATGACTTCATCATTATGCATCATACCATAGCGGGTTATTGATCCTCTGATCAAATTCCACACCAGGTTTAATTGCATTAATAAATCTATCCTTTTACCATCCTTGCATCAAATGCACTGATGATATAAAATTCATTTTGATATTTCAAATCAATTTCCGTCTAGCCGAAAGAATTAGCATAGACATACCAAGAATAGTTCTTTTAAAATCCATTGGTTCCAAAAGTCGAACCAATTCTTTCATTTTCAAAATGCGCACATTAGCACGATTTCAACAAATTTCGAAATCTAGCATAGCTAGATGACTTGGAATATCCTATTCTCCATATTCCTTCATTGTCTTACTTGTGACAATACTTAATCTTCTCTAGCACCTTCAATGCTAAGTCTACTGAAAATACTTACTTTCAGTCTAAACATTCCTATACCTTAGTATAGTTCATCAACTTACCACACTTTATGTGTTTAGGAACTTTCCACAACCATATGTGTTTAAGAACTTATCTTCGCAATATGTAATCTAAGAACAAATCAAGGACTATCCATATGCTCAGGGCTCAGAAACATAGCATATAACTATAAGTCACAAACATTTCATAAGTATGAGTTTCAAGAACCTGCACCTATCTTATCATTTTCTACCTATCAAGTATATACATGAGAAAAGATTCACCTTCTCTTTATATACATCTTGATAGTGCAATCAATTTCAATGATTATCACTGTAATAAACTGAGTGGTTGTTACACCAAGCACAAACCTCTGCCCATAGAAAGATTCATACAACTCAACCATCACATGAGTCCTCAATTGAAATCTTACAACTACTATCTTTTTCTTTACTTAATACGAATTTTCTTTAATTCATATACTATCCTTTACAACTCAATTTGAGTTCTTCTTCCCGTACTACTTTGTAGTACCATTCATTCATAGCATTAGCTATAAATCATTCATCGTTTAACAGCTCATACATTCATTATTACGATTTACTATGATCACGTGGTGATCTTCTTATCCTTCTCTTTACGATTATAGTCTTAGGTACTCATACCTAAGTTTTATAACCTATCACTACGATACCAACTTCATAGCATTGAAATCCGGTCTATCTTCACACGGTTTAGATACGTCTGAATCATCATTCATCGACAACATCATTATATCTTTGAAATATAATGTAAGAGGTTCTCAAATCGAGTTTCGAAAACCTTAGAACCTCGGATTACAAATAAATGTAAGAGGTCATTATATTTCAAAGATATATTTGATGTATGTTGGATGAATGATGTATATAATGACGCATTGAGAATCGAGTGTGATGATAAACCGGATTTCAAGCTATACACTTTGTTCCCCGACTAGCCCCAGCTACGTTCTCATTTCCTGAAGAGAACAGTGAAAGAAAGGGTGAGCTCAACTAGCCTAGTAAGAAATATTATAACTAAGATAATGCAGAATAATTTATCGTTAGCCTTCAACAGTGTTAAATTGATAAAATATAATAATTATCAAGTTTAACTACAGCGGAACAAGCAATCCATTAGAAGAGTCAAGTAGGGAATAAAATCTACTATCTTCTATGATGTAAAAGTTTTTTCATCACTTTTATCGCTGGGACTCAGCTTAATAAGTAATCCACATCATCGAATCACCCTTGCACTACGGCCAAGGATATTCTTTAGTATCACGACCACGAATTATCCATGCACTACGGCTAAAGATAATCATGTTTTCATCAACGGTCCTGATCATGCCATAAAACAATTCATCTTTGCACTACGGCCAAAGAAAATCCATAGCCATAATCATACCAAAAACTGTCCATCAATGCACTACGGGCCAATGAGGACTTTTTCCACATCATTTGTAACATTACGGTTATGATTATATCGAATAATCCCTGGTCATAATCATACCAAGTCCATCTATGCACTACAGGCCCAGATGACTTTCAACATAATATAAACATGAGGATGATGACAATGATATAAGAATTCAATAAAATAAGTTCAAGAATTAATTTATCCAGGAACTAATAACGTCCACATTGTCAACATGATACTTCTTTGTAGAGTAAAATTCAAGAATGCTTAGAAGAATATTTCCATGAAAAGATACTGGATGAAGCGCAAATATCAAGGATATTCCACAAATTTCATGGAGTATAGAAGTGAAAGTTTTAACCAACTGAGTATAATAAAGAACGGAATAACAAAAGAAATCACCATGCATGCGATAGATCGCATGCATATGAGTTATTCCAATGAATAATAAATAACGGAACCGTGTCGGCGTAAAATGCATGCATGAGGATATTCCAACAAATAATAAAGAATGGAACCAGGTCCGGCGTAAACACACAGACAGGATATTTCGACAGAATGATAAATAATGGAACCAGGTCCGGCATAAAACGCACAAACAAGATATTCCAACAAAATAATAAAGAATGGAATAATAAAAGAATTTCACCATGTATGCGATACTTTGCATAAACAGGTTATTCCAACATAATAATAAAGAATGGAATAATAGAAGAATTTCACCATGTATGCGGTACTTCGCATAAATAAGTTATTCCAACATAATAATAAAGAATGGAATAATAGAAGAATTACACCATGTATACGGTACTTCGCATAAATAGGTTATTCCAACATAATAATAAAGAATGGAATAACAGAAGAATTTCACCAAGTATAGGGTATCCCGCGTATACAGGTTATTCCAACATAATAATAAAGAATGGAATAACAGAAGTTCTCTTCACGAATAAGAACGAAATAATACCCCTTACGAGTACAACAAATAATATCCCTTACAAGTACAACAAATAATATCCCTTACGAGTACAACAAATAATATCCCTTACGTGTACAACAAATAATATCCCTTACGAGTACAACAAATAATATCCCTTACGAGTACAACAAATAATATCCCTTACCGTAAAAGAAGAGTATTTCGACTGGTAGGGCGAGGATATACTCGAAGAAAACTTGTACTACGCTCAAAGCTTTCTTAAACTCTAAAGAAATACGCTTAAGATTATAGAAGAAGAACTCTCTCTATAGTTTCTCTCTCTAGAGTTTCAGTGAATTCGTAAGAAATAATGAAGGAATGAGCTTCTATTTATAGAAGAATGGACTGCATAGTAGCTAATTCATGAACGGTCCAGATTGATTTACTTTTAATCGGGCGGTCCATATTTAAAGCAAAATCTTTTAAATAAAATATAATATATTCTATTTAGAATCTAATAAACCGAATAATTTTATAAAAGTATTCTATTTTACATAAAAAGCTTTTCTGTTTTATTACATTAATAATACCAATAAAACAAAACTGAGTGACTTATCACGTAAGCATCAATAATCAATATCGTGTGCTACTATGTAACCACGCTTATTACTGTACTTTTACTACCGAGTAGTTCAACAGTATTAAAGGTAAAACTTCCGTCGTTATTTTTATAAAATATTTTTGTCGTTTTCTCAATCCGATAATAATTCCGTTGTGGGGTCCACTAATGATTATACCGTCGTACGGATATTCCCCGACCAATCGAATATTATACAACAACTTGCATACTTTTCAAAATTTAGAAATATTACCCACAACTATAACAATATCTCAAATCCACACCATAATATTAAAAAAATATTTCGAGAAAATTAAATCTTTATTCAGAAAATTTGGGGTCTCACAATCTCCCCTCCTTATGAAATTTCGCCCTCGAAATTTACGTACGTACCTGGTATGCCGAACAGGTGAGGATACATTGACTTCACTTCAAATTCTAACTCTTGAGGTATAACCTTTGAGCGTCGAATATGATCCTTCTTATCCAAAATGTTAACACGTATCTCCTCATACGTTAAATCTTCTGATATCTCGTCCGGTTCTAAGTTAATAATGTGGTATGGGTCATCCACATATTTATGTAACATCGATACGTTAAAAAGGTTATGAACATGCGACATACTTGGCGATAAAACGAGTCTATAAGCCACAGTTCCTACTTGATCGAGGATTTAAAATGGGTTAATTAAATCGAGGGTTGAGATTTCCTCTCTTCGTCGATTCTTGCTTCTAGAATAACGCCCTCTTGAACCTTCTTCTTCACATTCATCAGCTTTGAGTATGTAGTTTGAGCGGCTTTATCTTTATCGATTAAAGTTGATTCTACTGTGATATTCGTTATAAATCACGTGAGTTCATGACCGCCAAAATGGTTAGTATACATCACCCATTTTAAAAATCGCATCGCAAGTATTGTCAGATAAGATTGACAAGTAGTAAAAGTGTTGTAAACAACTACAACTTTATTATTCAAACAACCAATAAGTCAAAAATCGTGAGTTTAAATACAAATATTATCTTCTAGATAATATTTATATACTCAAAGAAATCCTCATCACATTTATCGATACATTATTTTACAAAATGGTGAGGACTACTAAACGAAAGCGTGAGTTTAAATACAAATATTATCTCTAGAACTATCTCAAAGAAATTCATCATTCCACTAAACGACTCTCTCTAGAACCTTCATTCCTACTCGCACTTGCACTCGCTATATTCTCGCCTCCCCGAGAAAAATGGAACAAAAGGAAAAGGGTGAGCTCAACTAGCTCAAGAAGGAATATTATGACTAAGATAATATACAACAAATTATCGTTAGTCTTCAACAGGAAAAATCTAATAGAATACAATAGACAACAAATTTTAAATCAATATTCGCAATGGAAATAATAATTCATTAGAAGAGTTAAGTAGAGAATGCAAACTACTATCTTCTATGTATGAATTTAAAAGTTCATCGCTCATCTTTTATCCCTCGTAACATCAATCAATATACATCCGAATCAAATATTCATCTTTGCACTATGTGCCAAAGATATTCATCACTTGGTCATGTTCAACTAAACACTGCTCATCTTTTGCACTATGTGCCAAAGATATTCTTCAAATCATTCATTTTGCACTACAAAGCCAAAGATATTCCATAATATCATCATTTAAGATCAAGATGATGAAAATATTTTTAAAGAACCGAATCCAAAGGAAACAAAATGACAAGGATTAAGGATTAAGGATTCGTATTTTGTTTTATTCACGCCAAAAAATACCTCAAAAATAATCATAGTGGTGTAAAATTCAAGAATGATCAAAACATGGATACAATCAAAGCTAATATCCGTAATAGATATTTTGGACTTAAAAGAAGAATTTTCATTTTTCTATGAATAAGGTCAGATACGTGAATAGCCGCAGACACGTGAATAGTAACTCCGACACCAAAAGATAGAAATTTCCCAAAAAACATCTTCACGCTTCATTAATAGTATTCGTGAATAAGAATCGTGAATAGTAACTCATGAATAGTAACTCGTGAATAAGAACTCATGAATAGTAACCCCGACATGAAAAAGTTCCAAATTTGATAAAAAGTTCCAACCAATATTTCAAAGATAATGATATCAAGAAATAATATCATTCGAGAAGAAAATAACATCCCTTACCTCGAAAGATCAAGATTTAATGGAATACCGTGTATAAGGTCAAGGAACTTGCACCGCCAAGCAATACTCAAACTATACTCAAAATACTCACAAGAATACGCCGATAATATAGAGAGAAAACTTCAGCTTCGTGTGATTTTCAATTCTAACCTAAAGACCCTATTTATAGAAAATGCTTAGAACACCAAAGCAGTAAAATTTAATAAATATTAATATTAATATTACAAATTCCTACGCCCAATTTTAAGGATCTGAATTCAGCATTTACATCACATGCAAGACCCACCTTTAATGACAAAAACGTTTTTCATAATAAAATAATTAAAACTTCAAAAAATTAATTATTTTGAGCTTCGTAACTTCAATAATTCATAATAAATAGCCTTTTATCATAAAATTGAATCTTGCAAGTTTTTATAGGAAATTCAATTTCTACAACTTTGCGTAAGAAAGTTTTTCCAAATTCCAATCGTAAATTGAATCAAATCCACAAACCAAGCGATTTTTTGTGCTATAATCAAATTTCAACCAATAAATGGGGTCCACCGACATGTTTAACATGTTTTAAACATTTATTGCAACAAAAAATACTCTTCCTCCTCAGATACTCATATATCCCACATTCGTTGTAAAATATCACCATTATTATATTATTAAAATATAATAATACATTATCTTATCGATAAAATTTCAATTTTCAACAATTGTCACATTAAAATTTTTCTCCATCTATATCCACATAAAATCAATATTTTCCTCATCATATGAATCAATAATTAATTATTCACAAATAATATTACGTAATCACAATATCGACAACCTGTGCAGCCCCAGAAAGAGGGGCTTTCCAATAAGAATTTCTTCATTTGGCGCCGCAATTAGGTGACCAAACCTCTCCTTAGATGTAACTTTCTAGACATTGCCAATAATGTTATCTAATAATATTATTCGATAATATGAATTATTGCTTCGATAATGAAAAATACCGTAATGATAATTATCAAACAACAAAGAATATAGAATATCAACGCAAGCAATTATTAACTCAATAAAATATCGAATAAAGAATTATCGTAACCATTATCGAAAGTGCCTTCACGTAAGAATTAATAATTGGTGCAATACCGCAAAGCTATCGTGTTTTAACCAATTTAGTATTTTAACAAAGATTAATGGTAATAACTACGCCGTTATTTTTAACCAACTTATATTTGTCGCTTTCTTCATCCAATCGCTTCAAGTTATGGGCCCACACACGGTCATACCATCGCATTTAATATTCCCTGACAAAGATTTAATATTCCACGCACCAAACTAATATTCCCCGACAACAATGAATATTTTATAACCACTGCTTATTTTAAAATATTTATGATTTTACCCCTAACTATCCACATTAATCACATCAACCCTTACTATTTCAAAATAATAAATAGAGAAAATTAAATTTCATTAATAATAAGTGGGGTCTTACAACCTCCCTCCTTATGAAATTTCGTCCTCTAAATCGACGACGACATACGGTGTGTTTCAAAAGGTGAGGATACCTCGCTTTCATTTCCATTTCCAATTCCTGTGTCATTTCTCTATAGCATGATTCCTCCACAAAACTTTAACTTGTGGTATGACCTTTCATGCTGTAGGGACATGCTCCTTCCTATCCAAGATCTTGACAGTACCTCCTCACACGTTAAGTCTTCTCATTATTTCGTCTGGGTTCTAATTTATAACGTGGTTCGGTCTTTCACATATTTACTTAAGTATGATATGTGAAACACATTATGAACACGAGACATACTTTGAGGTAACGCGAGTCTATAGGCTACATTTCCTACTCGGTCAAGAATTTGAAATGGACCAATAAATCGTGGATCGAGCTTTTCTCTCTTCCCAAATCTTGTAACTCCCTTCCATGGAGCAACTCGCAACAATACATGATCCCCTACACTAAATTCCACGCCCTTTCGATGAAGATCCGCATAACTCTTTTGTCGATCTTGTGCCGCTTTGTATACGTTGTCGAATCATTTGGATCTTTTTCCGTAGTCATACGCATTTAACTCGGGTCCCAACAATGTTGCTTCACCCACCTCATCCCAACATATTGAGAAACGACATTTTCGCCCATATAATGCTTCAATGGAGCCACACCTATACTTGCTCGATAATCGTTGTTGTAGGAGAATTCCACCAATGGTAAATACTTATCCCAACCGCCTTGAAGTCTAGGACACAGAGTCTTAATAGATCTTCAAGAGTTTGAATAGTCCTCTCGATCATTCGTCCGTTTGGGGATGGTATGTCAACTAAATCGCAAACTGCGCTCCATAGCTTTTTGCAAGCTAACCCAAAATCTTGAAGTGAATCTTGGGTCACGATCCAAACTATGGATATCGGCATGCCATGCAACCTCACAATCTCATTCATATACATACTAGCAAGACGCTCAAGGAATAAGTCTCCGTGATTCGGCAAGAAATGAGCAGACTTGGTTAATCTATCAACAATAACCCAAATAGCATTGATGCCTTGAGAAACCGTAGAGGAAGACCCGTAACTAAATCCATGGTAATGTGTTCCCACTTCCATTTCGAAATCTCAAGTGGTTGCAACGGACCCTTAGGTACTAGATGCTCCGCCTTTACACGCCGACAAGTTAAACACATCGAGATAAACTTTGCAATCTCTCTCTTCATATTGTTCCACCAAAATGTATGTCAAGATCACGATACATTTTAGTACTTCGTGATGGATTGCAAATGGTGTATGTGTGCCTCCATCATAATCTTGTACTTCAAATCGAGTCGTTAGGAACACAAAGTCTAGAGTGGACTCAAGTATTCCTTCTTCATCAATTCTCGCCCAAATAGCTCCTTCTTGTACTTTTCTTCTTCATACGATCGCCTCCGGCCTCGGTGGGCTCGAGCAACCTTAACTTTTTCTATTAAAGTTTGCTCTATGCAGATACTTGACATCATCGCACTCGCTCCTCAAGATATGATCTTCTACTCAACGCGCTACCTACCACGCTCGCTTTTCCGTGATGGTATTGAATAGTGTGGTCGTAGTCTTCAATAGTTCGAGCCAACGTCGCCGCCAAGATGTTGAGTTCTTTTGAGTGAAGAAATATTTAAGGCTTTTTATGGTCCGAATATATCTCCACTTTCTCCCCATATAGATAGTGCCTCCATATCTTTAGCGCTGAAAACGATCGGGCCGCTAACTCTAGATCATGAGTAGGATAATTCCTCTCATACTCTTTTAAGTTGTCGCGAGGCATAGGCTATGACTTTCCCACGTTGCATGAGAACACATCCTAACCCTTTGCCTCAAGCATCATCAGAGATAACAAATCCATCCGAACCAGATGGTATTGTTAGAACAAAATAAATAAGTCTCCTCTTAAGCTCTTGGAAACTCTTCTCAGATTCTTCGCCCCAAACGAATTTCAGATCCTTTCGAAAGTTAATGAAGTTAATGGAGTAGCGATTCGAGAAAACCCTTCCACTTAATCTCCGATAATAACCAACTAAGCCCAAAAGCTACGATTTTGGCCACCGACTTTTGCTGTTCTAACTTCAGATTGCTTCAATCTTCACGGATCAACAGATACTCCATGTTTCGACAATTACGCGCCCAAGGAATGCTACTTCCTCAAGCCGTAACTCGCATTTCTTCAATTTGGCATATAGTTTGTTTTCACGAAGCCTTTCGAGTACCAAATTTCAAATGGTGCTCATGATCTTCACGGCTTTTTGAATATATGAGGATGTCATCAATAAAGACAACAACGAATTGATCCAAATATTCTTGAATACTTGGCTCATCATATCCATGAAAGTCATAGGAGCATTAGTCAATCCAAAGACATGACTAAGAATTCATAATGCCCGCATCGAAGTTCTAAAGGCGCCTTTTGAATATCCTCGCCTAATCTTCATTGATGATATCCGTAATCTAAGATCGATTTTTGAAAAGAATTGTGCCCTCAGAATCGGTCAAACAAGTCATCAATACGAGGTAGAGGATACCTATTCTCGATGGTGACATGGTTCAATTCCCGATAGTCAATACAAAGTCGCGATACTCCCCGCTCTTTCTTCTTTACAAATAAAACAGAGCACCCCAAGGAGATGTACTAGATTTAATGAAACCGATGTCCAACAATTCCTCGTAGTTGGACCTTTAACTCCTCAAGTTCAATAGAGCCATTCGATATGGGGTTTTAGAAATGGGCTTTGTACCGTGTTCAAGATCAATAAAGAATTCAACTTCACGCTCGGGGTAGACCGGAAGTTCTTCTAGAAATACATCAGAAAGTCAATAACAACAGAATATTATTCAAATTTGACGTGTCTTTATTCAAATCCATAACATGGGCTAAGAAAGCTTGACATCCGCTTTTCAATAAACGAATAGCTTTATGATTAGATATGACAAAGTGATTGATTTTAATGGTTTAGTTGTTTGAATTGCACAACAAAGTTGGTTAGGAATATGAAAACTAACAACCTTACGAAAACAATCAATTTTGGCATGATGAGTAGTTAACCAATCAATCCCTAAAATCACATCAAAAGCAAGTATCTTTAAAGAGATAAGGTCAATGTGTAAGGTAATGGTGCCAACTTGAATCAAACAAGATTTATAAACAGTGGATGTGATGAAAGTTTCTCCTAACGGAGAGTTTCCAGATAGGTCAAAGTCTAATTTCTCCGAGTCAAGTTTAAACGCTGAGCACAAGCAGAGAGAGATAAATGAATGGGTAGCACCAGATCAAGTAAGGTATAAACTTCGCAAGAATTTATAAATAGCTTACCCGTGATCACCTCGCTTGGGTTCCTCGATTTTGACCACCACAACAAACGCCTTCCCTAATCGTTGACTTTGACTTTTTCGGGGATGATTTTTCGAGTCACCGCCCTCGCTGAACTAGGTTTCGCCATCGCATAATCTCGAGTTTATATGTCCTTCCTTTCCACAATTATAGCATACCTTGAACTGCTAGGCGCTTTGACCGATATGTCCCTCTTTTCCGTGATTTGTAGTATATGACCGGTGGTCGTTTCTCCTCCCTTTAGAACCGCTTGTCGCCAAGACCGCTGCCTTTTATATGGTCGTTGTTAAATCTCCTTTTAAAATCTCCTCCCGACTCGCTTCTTCTATTTTCATGGCTATGATTACCACCCGAGTGGTTACCATTTTTGTCCGTCTCTGCTTTTCTCCGTCGGGTTATCATTATTCTCGTTGATCGCTATCTCCGTACGATCCTCGTCAGGGTCCTCAATGACCGCAGACAAGTATCTCGCCTAATAATTGAGCCCTGCTTACAACATCCTAATCAGAGAGAAAATTTATGAGAAATGAGATATCGACGTACGCCGGGTTTCAAACCTCTAAGAAACATCCGCCATATACGCTCCTCATTCTCCACCAAATGAGGTGCAAAACTCGATAACTCGCAAACTTTGCCTCGCATCGAGACACCGCCATGTTGTTTTGTTCCAACTGATGAACTCCACTTCCTTCATACGATTTAACACTTTCGTGAAAGTATTTGTCATTAAATAGCTTTCAAACGCCTCCCAAGACATGCCGAAAAGCGGCCGGATGGGTACGCTTCACAGACTCCCACCAAGAGTCTCGCTTCGCCATTTTAACATAAAGGTGGCGAATGGAACCTTCTGTTCCTCCTCCGCATCCCAAGACATCGAATATCTTGGTAATTTGTTTGACCCATGTTTCCGCCTATGATCGGATCCGCTTTCCTTAAATTTCGTGGTCCCAACTTTGAAGCGCGCGTCATTGTGACAACCCGTGAATTGCTATCATTTCTCCTCAGATTTTGAACACGAAGTCTCCTCGTCTCGATTTTGCATGAATCGCAAAAAACTTCTAAACATCCCCTCGCTCATCATCTCGCTTTCAGGTGGTGTTGTTCACAGGAGGAACATTGCCAACTGTTGACGCTTCTCCTCGCTGGTGAGTACAAAGCTCTCACACGGCCTCATTTCCATTGTTAATATTCTCACGACATTCTCAAATATCGTCATAAAACAAGGGTTAATTAAGGAAATAAATATATCACATAATATCCCTATATATCGACTAACTAACAAATAAGCTTAGTAGGACACACTAGCTAAGGATTTACTCGCTCTGCCTCCTCCTAGTTCTATTCCCCGATCTCCGCCAGAGATCATATCCCTAAGCTCGATACCAACCGTGACGCCCCAAAATAAGTATACATCACCCATTCCGAGTTGTCAATACATGGTATGTAAACAACTACAACTTTATTATTACAACCGTAAAATCGTGAGTTTAAATACAAATATTATCTTCTAGACAATATCTATACTCAAAGAAATCCTCATCACATTTATTGATACATTATTTTACAAAAATGGTGAGGACTACTAAACGACTCTCTCTAGAACCTTCATTCCATACCCCGACTGCACTCGCTATATTCTCGCCTCCCCGAGAAAAATGGAACAAAAGGAAAAGGGTGAGCTCAACTAGCTCAAGAAGGAATATTATGACTAAGATAATATACAACAAATTATCGTTAGTCTTCAACAGGAAAAATCTAATAGAATACAATAGACAACAAATTTTAAATCAATATTCGCAATGAAATAATAATTCATTAGAAGAGTTAAGTAGAGAATGCAAACTACTATCTTCTATGTATGAATTTAAAAGTTCATCGCTCATCTTTTATCCCCCGTAACATCAATCAATATACATCCGAATCAAATATTCATCTTTGCACTACAAAGCCAAAGATATTCATCGATTTGGTCATGTTCAACTAAACACTGCTCATCTTTGCACCATGTGCCAAAGATATTCTTCAGAAATCATTCATTTGCACCATGTGCCAAAGATATTCCATAATATCATCATTTAAGATCAAGATGATGAAAATATTTTTAAAGAACCGAATCCGGTGAAACAAAATGACAAGGATTAAGGATTAAGGATTCAGTACTTTGTTTTATTCACGCCAAAAAATACCTCAAAAATAATCATAGTGGTGTAAAATTCAAGAATGATCAAAACATGGATACAATCAAAGCTAGTATCCGTAATAGATATTTTGGACTTAAAAGAAGAATTTTCATTTTTGGTGAATAGTGTCAGATACGTGAATAGTGCCGATACGTGAATAAGAAACTCGACACCAAAAGATAGAAATTTCCCAAAAAACATCTTCACGCTTCCGCTTAATAGTATTCGTGAATAAGAATCGTGAATAGTAACTCATGAATAGTAACTCGTGAATAAGAACTCATGAATAGTAACCCCGACATGAAAAAGTTCCAAATTTGATAAAAAGTTCCAACCAATATTTCAAAGATAATGATATTGAAGAAATAATATCATTTCGAGAAGAAAATAACATCCCTTACCTCGAAAGATCAAGATTTATTGGAATACCGTATAAGGTCAAGGAACTTGCACCGCCTAGCAATACTCAAACTATACTCAAAATACTCACAAGAATACGCCGATAATATAGAGAGAAAACTTTCATTTCGTGTGATTTTCAATTCTAACCCAAGACCCTATTTATAAGAAAATGCTTAGAACACCAAAGCGTAAAATTTAATAAATATTAATATTAATATTACAAATTCCTACGCCCACTTTTAAGGATCTGAATTCAGCATTTACATCACATGCAAGACCCACCTTTAATGACAAAAACGTTTTCATAATAAAATAATTAAAACTTCCAAAATTAATTATTTTGAGCTTCGTAACTTCAATAATTCATAATAAATAGCCCTTTTATCATAAAATTTGAATCTTATGAGTTTTTATAGGAAATTCAATTCTCTACAACTTTGCGTAAGAAAGTTTTTCCAAATTCCAATCGTAAATTGACCAAATCCACAAACCAAGCGATTTTACAGTGCTATAATCAAATTTCAACCAATAAATGGGGTCCACCGACATGTTTAACATGTTTTAAACATTTATTGCAACAAAAATATTCTTCCTCCTCAGATACTCATATATCCCATATTCGTTGTAAAATATCACCATTATTATATTATTAAAATATAATAATACATTATCTTATCGATAAAATTTCAATTTTCAACAATTGTCACATTAAAATTTTTCTCCATCTATATCCACATAAAATCAATATTTTCCTCATCATATGAATCAATAATTAATTATTTACAAATAATATTATGTAATCACAATATCGACAACCGTGCAGCCTCAGAAAGAGGGGCTTTCAATAAGAATTTCTTCTTCGCGCCGCAATTAAAGTGATCAAACCTCTCCTGTATGTAACTTTCTAGACATTGCCAATAATGTTATCTAATAATATTATTCAGATAATATGAATTATTGCTTCGATAATGAAAAATATCGTAATGATAATTATCAAACAACAAAGAATATAGAATATCAACGTTAAAGAATTATTAACTCAATAAAATAATCGAACAAAGAATTATCGTAACCATTATCGAGTAGTGCCTTCACGTAAGAATTAATAATTGCAATACCGCTGGTGCTACTCGTGTTTTAACCACCGAGTGCAATACCGCTACGCCGTGTTTTAACCAACTTATATTCAGTATTTTAATCCAAAGATATGGGGCTCAGAATAACTACGCCGTAATATTTTTAACCAACTTATATTCCCCACAACAATGAATATTTTCCAACCGCTTGCTTATTTTGGGCCACATATTTTCCCTAACTATCCACATTAATCAATCAACCCTTACTATTTCAAAATAATAAATAGAGAATATTAAATTTCATTAATAATAAGTTGGGGTCTTACATAAACTATCAATGACTTGTCTGGGATATTTTATAAGCGCGCCACCATCTGCTTAGACTTTTTGAAATACATTCCATGATTTTACGATCCATGATTTAATCATTACTCGATCCATATGAATTAATCACATCAACTGAGGTAATTCCTAATTATGTTGGATTTTCAAATTAATGTCCAAAAGCAAAATCCATTTCAAATTTGACTTTAATAATACAATATCAACGCGTCGTCGTGGCTTTTACCCACGCATCATCTATTCTCCTTCGTTCAGTTGTTTCTGCTTTCATCAGAACTTTGATCATAGCATTCTCAGATTCCAGCTCCAATATCTTATACTGTGCCAAAGAGTGCTTCTGTTCAAGCATCGCACATCGAGTAACAAAATTTTGAAAGGTTGCATCTCTTTGCTCCACGACCGCCTACCGTTCTTCAGCCTGCTCTTCTAACTCATGAATACGATTTTATAATTCTACATTTTGATCAATAAGTTATTCTAATAAATCATCCTCAGGTTCCTCTTCTTCCTCACTCTCAGTTGCTACCTTTGCGACTAGCTTGAGTGCAACTTTTAATTCCTTAATCACCACATGGATATCTCTAATCACATTAACCTGGTTGGTGATTAGAGGTGTCACCACGGTCTCACTCACTCCATTGTTAACATTTTCAGCTGCCATTTCAAACACTGCCACAAAACAAGGGTTAATTAACACACCACATATTATCCCTACATTTTGACCGACCAATTAAATAACAAATAAACTTAGGTAGGTCATACTAGCGAAGGAATTCCCCGTCTCTCCCCTCTTAGTTCTTGTCTCACATATCAACCAGGAATCATATCCCTAAGCTCTGATACCAACTGTGTCGCCCCCAAAATAGGTATACATCACCCATCTTGAGTCGCCAGATACAAGGTACTGAACTTAAATACAACTTAATTATACAACCGCTACGTATATAATACGACAAAACATAACATGTGAGTTTGAATACAAATATTGTCTACTAGAGAGTATAAAACTCAAAAGGAGTCCTCATTACAATTATTATCACACTATTTCACGTAATAGTGAGGACTACTAATGCAAACATCTAGGATCATCACTCTGCTCCTGACTAGTCCCCTACCACGTTCTCATTTCAAGTGACAAAGTGAAAGAAAGGGTGAGCTCAACTAGCCCATTAAGAAATATTATGACTAAGATAATGCGTAATAATTTATCGTTAGCCTTCAACAGTGTTAAATTGATAAAATATAATAACTAAGCTGCAATGAACAAGCAATCCATTAAAAGAGTCAAGTAGGAATAAAATCTACTATCTTCTATGATTTAAAAGGTTTTTCATCACTTTTATCATTGGGACTCGACTTAATAAATAATCCACATCATCGAATCACCCCTGCACTACGGCCAAGGATATTCTTTAGTATCACGACCACGAATTATCCATGCACTATGGCTTAAGATAATCATGTTTTCATCAACTGTCCTGATCATGCCATAAAACAATTCATCTTTGCACTACGGCCAAAGAGAATCCATAGCCATAATCATTCCAAAAACTGTCCATCAATGCACTACGGGCCAATGAGGACTTTATCCACATCATTTGTAACATTACGGTTATGATTATACCGAATAATCCCTTGTCATAATCATACCAAGTCCATCTATGCACTACAGGCCACAGATGACTTTCAACATAATATAAACATGAGGATGATGACAATGATATAAGAATTCAATAAAAACAAGTTCAAGAATTAATTTATCCAGGAACTAATAACGTCCACATTGTCAACATGATACTTCTTTGTAGATTAAAATTCAAGAATGCTAAGAAGAATATTTCCATGAAAAGATACTGGATGAAGCGTAAATATCAAGGATATTCCACTAATTTCATGGAGTATAGAAGTCAAAGTTTTAACCAACTAAGTATAATAAAGAATAGAATAACAAAAGAAATCACCATGCATGCGATAGACCGCATAGACAGGTTATTCCAACAGAATAATAAATAACGGAATTCAGTCCCGGCAGTAAAACGCATGCATGTGATATTATTCAACAAAAAATAAAGAATGGAACCAGTCCCACGAAGCGTAAAGCATGCACGAGGATATTAGGATGTAATAATAAATAATGGAACCAGGTCAGGCGTAAAACGCATAGACATGATATTCCAACAGAATAAGAAAGAATTGAATAATAAAAGAATTTCACTATGTATACGATACTTTGCATAAACATGTTATTCCAGCATAATAATAAAGAATTAAATAATAGAAGAATTTCACTATCTATGCGGTACTTCGCATAAACAGGTTATTCCAACATAATAATAAAGAATGGAATAATTGAAGAATTTCACCATGTATGTGGTACTTCGCATAAACAGGTTATTTCAATATAATAATAAAGAATGGAATAATAGAAGAATTTCACCATGTATACGGTACTTCGCATAAACAGGTTGTTCCAACATAATAATAAAGAATGGAATTATAGAAGAATTTCACCAAGTATAGGGTATCCCGCGTATACAGGTTATTCCAACAGAATAATAAAGAATGGAATAATAGAAGTTCTCTTCACGAATAAGAAAGAAATAATACCCCTTACGAGTACAACAAATAATATCCCTTACGAGTACAACAAATAATATCCCTTACGAATACAACAAATAATATCCCTTACGAGTAAAACAAATAATATCCCTTACGAGTACAACAAATAATATCCCCTACGAGTACAACAAATAATATCCCTTACCATAAAAAAAGAGTATTTCGACTGGTAGGGCGAGGATATACTCGAAGAAAACTTGTACCACGCTCAAAGCTTTCTTAAACTCTAAAGAAATACGCTTAAGATTATAGAAGAAGAACTCTCTCTATAGTTTCTCTATCTAGAGTTTCAAATTGAATTAAGTAAGAAATAATGAAGGAATGAGCTTCTATTTATGTAAGAATGGATTGCATAGTAACTAATTCATGAACGGTCCAGATTGATTTACTTTTAATCGGACGGTCCATATTTAAAGCAAAATCTTTTAAATAAAATATAATATATTCTATTTAGAATCTAATAAAACGAATAACTTTATAAAAGAATTCTGTTTTATATAAAAAGCTTTTCGGTTTTATTACATTAATAATACCAATAAAATAAAACTGAGTGACTTATCACGTAAGCATCAATAATCAATACTGTGTGCTACTATGCAACCACGCGTATTACTGTACTTTTACTACCGAGTAGTTCAACAGTATTAATGGTAAAACTTTCGCCATTATTTTTATAAAATATTTTTGTCGTTTTTCTCAATCCAAACAATAATTACATTGTGGAGTCCACTAATGATTGTATCGTTGTAAATACGGATATTCCCCGACAAAAAGAATATTCCCCGACCAATCGAATATTATACAACAACTTGCATACTTTTTAAAATTTATAAATACTACCCACAACTATAACATTATCTCAAATCCACACCATAATATTAAAAAAATATTTCGAGAAAATTAAATCTTTATTCATAAAATCTGGGGTCTCACAAAAATCCTGGGATTATGCAATGTTATGCAACTAAACACATACTAAGTAAACAAAACAAAAGAAAACTAAAAACAAAAAAATTTCATGTATAAAGTTTAACTACAAAGATACTAAAATACCCCTATTATGCAACTTAAACCTGCAATCAAACTATATACAACTAACTATATGCAACAACTACTCACTACAACCCAATACCCCCAAACTTAAAATAAAAAATGCCCTCATTGTAATTAAAAGTAAAAGAATACTCCCCTAAGTGGCAATGTCATCTTCGTTCGCCCCCTCATGATCTGATGGGATATCAGGCAATGGCTAAGTTTGAGATATTCTATAGTTGGGAACTGAGTGTGGGCTTCTAATTGTCCGAATGCTTGAGTCAAAAATTCTGAAAATTTAGCAATTTTTTCTTGATCGAGCTATATGTATGCAGTAGCGTGGTGTTTGGCTTGTGGTTAGTAGTGGCAGCGACCTTGTATTCTAGCAGCTTCGGTTTTTGTTTGACTTCTGTTTGATTTTGAATGCTTATAGCAATTGGATTGAACCTGAGAGGAGAAACAATAAAACTATTATTAAGACTTACCACTATCTAACATCTACTAAATAATAAAATGTAAATAAGAATTAAACAAGGAGGGAGAAAGATTGGATGGGGTGCCTCCCATCGAGCGCTCGGTTTATAGTCCGTTAGCTGGACTCTTTTCTTGACACCGCTATCCAATTCCTCTACGATAAGCTAGGAACCCTCCATCCATTAGAACTGCAATGTGCGTAGGTAGGTTCCCCATATTGCGTGTCTATGAATTGAAACAACCTAACATATTTCATGTACATGATGCCCCTAGTTCTATTACATAGCCAGGTGCTCCTTCCGTTGTGTCTATGAATAGATTTTTGCATTGAGGCATAAAAGATACAACATGATTGTCGATGTCGGGATTTTTAGTTGTCTCTTTCCCTTACTTGTTCTTTGGTGTTCTCATTTTAGGTGAGATTTATTTAAAAAAACAAGTGAAAAAGGTCCGACATGTATAATGTCGACGATGGACTGTTAAGAGTTGCCAGTTGGTTTTTTAAATGGTTGTACTAACACAACCGAGAAAAGGTTTGCACATTGGCCCAGTGATGTGACACTGCTAAACGGGTCGGTGAAATCGAGATTCATTAGGGTCCGGGGACTTGGTTCTGCGGAGGAAAGGTGTTAGGCACCCCCCGACATCCGTGTTATCACGGTGACCGCCTATTTTCAAGAAACTATTATCTGAATGTGTGTGTGTGTGGGTCAATGTGCTATTATTTGGAAGTAGTTTGAGGCCTCGTTCGCACCTATATACATAGGGTTTGAATTTATGTAAAAATTCAATTTTAAGCAAGATATGGCAAAGGTTGTTTTTATAAGAGAGGTTTTTCAAACCCGATGCTCAATAGTAATTGAGACCTTTACACTCCCATTTTATTAAGTGTTAGAACTTGATTGATTTTATTTCTGAGATGCGAGGCATCCGATTTAAAATATTGTACAAAATAATGCCGACTTCCTCGTGGGTATGAGAACCATCCGAGGAAATTCGACACTACAGAATAATTTACAAAGCTTGCTCACAAATTAAAAACATCCATCACAGGAACCGAAAATATATCCAATAGGTTGAATCTTTGATCACGTGATTCCTAGGCGCACATGATACCGCAATTTATATGAAAGCAAGAAAGGTATATATATATAATATATATATATATATATATATATATATATATATATACGTATATGATCACCAACCACGAAGCACCTCCATGGGGATCGAAATATAAATAAAGTCAGTAAGTATCAACCGCCACGGAGGAAACTCCAAAGCGGGACAAAACGTAAATAAAGTCAGAAGTTATCAACCACCACGAAGTGAACTCCATGTGGGACGAATATATATATATATATATATATATATATATATATGTGTGTGTGTGTGTGTGTGTGTGTGTGTATGGGGATGGTGATCCATCTGAGAACATGATCAACAGCACCATCCGGCGTCTGCACCAGCAGAAGACGGACCTCAGCAGTTATCAACAGTGATGGCCCTGTACCATCATCGGTCAACAGACAAAGATCATTCTTTGTCACCGAAAAGTAAAAGTAAAAGAATAACTTTTTCTTTTACTTAAAGTAAAATGTTTTTAACTTTTACCATTGTAAAAGTAAATGTAAAATGTTTCTTAGGTTTTACTTTTACTTTAGTAAATTACTTTTACTTTGTACTTTAACTTCAGTGAATGTAATAGTGAATCATGCGTGATTCAATAGTAATTTACTTTTTAGTTTTCTATTTAAGTAACTCAAAGTGTTAGAGTTACTCAGGCTTTTCATTTGTAAGAAAACCTCACCTGAGGTCCTCTCTCCCCCTTCTCTCTAGAATTATTGAAGAAGAAGCTTGTTGCTTCCTTCTTCTAGTTAGATTGAAGAAGAAGTCCTTCGTATTTCCTTTTCCCTTAACAGTTAGATTCAGGATATATTGTAATCCCTTCCTCAACTGTTTATAAATAAAAAAAACAGATTACTTTACCGATTCAACGGTTATCTTCTTAATCTTTTCTTTTTCTGTTTAAATTTTTCTTTATAAAACTTATCCCGCTGTTATATGGTATCAGAGCCACACGGTTGATTCTTGATTCTGTCGGTGGTTTCGATTAAAAATAATTTGATTTGTTTTTAAATGTTTCTTCAAACTTTTATTTCTTTTCCTCCACTTTCAATCGCCTAACTTGTCGTAAACCACCTATGATCGCCATAAGACCTGTTACGCCGTTGTAAGACTCCAGGTTGGGAGCAGTTTAGGCTAAGGGTATCATTAGATCACAGGTATGAGTTTACTCATGCAAGAACGGTTTGAGTTTAAGCAGAATGATGAAAGAAAGAATTTTTGTTTAAACAGTTAACAAAGAAGTCTTCTGTTTAGATCGATTTTACTTATAGATCAGGACCAATCGAGTGATCCCTTGTATCAGATTTCATCTAATTTGTTTTTAAACAAAAACTTTTTATAAAATCTAAGAAATTTTGAAGATTTTGTTTAATTTTTCGGTGTAAATTTTTTTCCTCCTTCTTTATTAACCAAATTTTTGGGGTTGAAAGGGTTATTTCCTGGATAAAAATTTTAAGGCATGGTGATCCATCTGATAAGATGATCAACAGCACCCTCTAGCGTCTGCACCAGCAGAAGACGGACCTCAACAGTTATCAACAGTGATGGCCCCAGCCATCATCAGTCAACAGACATCATCATTGCTGTCAGCCGAAAGTAAAAGTAAAAGAATAACTTTTGCTTTTACTTAAAGTAAAATGTTTTATGAATAAAATTATAACCCTTTTTCCTATGTTTTTTAATAACATCCGGAGATAAAAGACTACAATTTTCATATTCTTTGTTAATTGTATAAACTTTTTCAACTAACTTAACATTATAATCAGTTTTAAAGTTATCTAAAAAGATTGACTGATAAATATCTCTAGGAGAAACTCTGGGTATGTTCCAATAAGCGGAATGATGAAAGATAGAATTTTTGTTTAAACAGTTAACAAAGAAGTCTTCTGTTTAGATCGATTTTACTGATAGATCAGGACCAATCGAGTGATACCTTGTATCAGATTTCATCTGATTTGTTTTTAAACAAAAACTTTTTACAAAATCTAAGAAATTTTGAAGATTTTGACCAATTTTTCGGTGAAATTTTTTTCCTCCTTTTTTATATGGGGATGGTGGAAATGTATTGGGATGGTGATCCATCTACGAAGATGATCAATAGCACCCTCTGGCGTCTGCATCAGCAGAAGACGGACCTCAGCAATTATCAACAGTGATGGCCCCAGCCATCATCAGTCAATAGACATCATCATTGATGTCAGCCTAAATTAAAATTAAAAGAATAACTTTTGCTTTTACTTAAAGTAAAACGTTTTTAACTTTTACCTATGTAAATGTAAATGTAAAATGTTTCTTACGTTTTACTTTTACTTTAGTAAATTACTTTTACTTTGTACTTTTACTTCAGTGAATGTAATAGTGAATCATGCGTGATTCAATAGTAATTTACTTTTTAGTTTTCTATTTAAGTAACTCGAAGTGTTACTCGAAGTGTTAGAGTTACTCAGGCTTTTCTTTTGTAAGAAAACCTCACCTGAGGTCCTCTCTCCCCCTTCTCTCTAGAGTTGGCGAAGAAGAAGCTTGTTGCTTCCTTCTTCTAGTTAGATTGAAGAAGAAGTCCTTCGTACTTCCTTCTTCCTTAACAGTTAGATTCAGGGTATACTGTAATCCCTTCCTCGACTGTTTATAAATAAAAAAAAAAAGATTACTTTACCGATTCATCGGTCATCTTCTTATTCTATTCTTTTTCTGTTTAAGTTTTTCTTTATAAAACTTATCCCGCTATTATATGGTATCAGAGCCACACGGTTAGTTCTTGATTCTGTCGGTGGTTTCGATTAAAAACAGTTTGATTTGTTTTTAAATGTTTCTTCAAACTGTTATTTCTTTTCCTCCACTTTCAATCGCCTAACTTGTCGTAAACCACCTATGATCGCCATAAGACCTATTACGCCGATGTAAGACTCCAGGTTGGGAGCAGTTTAGGCTAAGGGTATCATTAGATCACAGGTATGAGTTTACTCATGCAAGAACGATTTAAGTTTAAGCGGAATGATGAAAGAAAGAATTTTTGTTTAAACAGTTAACAAAGTAGTCTTCTGTTTAGGTCAATTTTACTGATAGTTCAAGACCAATCGAGTGATCCCTTGTATCAGATTTCATCTGATTTGTTTTTAAACAAAAACTTTTTACAAAATCTAAGAAATTTTGAAGATTTTGACCAATTTTTAGGTGAAATTTTTTTTCCTCCTTCTTTCTTCTGTTTAGACCGATTTTACTGATAGATTAGGACCAATCGAGTGATCCCTTGTATCAGATTTCATCTGATTTGTTTTTAAACAAAAACTTTTTACAAAATCTAAGAAATTTTGAAGATTTTGACCAATTTTTCGGTGAATTTTTTTTTCCTCCTTCTTTATTAACCAAATTTTTGGGGTTGAAAGGGTTATTTCCTGGATAAAAATTTTAAGGCATGGTGATCCATCTGATAAGATGATCAACAGCACCCTCTAGCGTCTGCACCAGCAGAAGACGGACCTCAATGATTATCATCAATGATGATGGCCCAAACCATCATCATCAATGACATCATCATTCTTTGTCGGTAGAAAGTAAAAGTAAAAGAATAACTTTTGCTTTTACTTAAAGTAAAATGTTTTATGAATAAAATTATAACCCTTTTTCCTATGTTTTTTAATAATATCCGGAGATAAAAGACTACAATTTTCATATTCTTTATTAATTGCATAAACTTTTTTAACTATCTTAACATTATAATCAGTTTTAAAGTTATCTAAAAAGATTGACTGATAAATATCTCTAGGAGAAACTCTAGGTATGTTCCAATAAGCGGAATGATGAAAGAAATAATTTTTATTTAAACAGTTAACAAAGAAGTCTTCTGTTTAGATCGATTTTACTAATAGATCAGGACCAATCGAGTGATCCCTTGTATCAGATTTCATCTAATTTGTTTTTAAACAAAAACTTTTTACAAAATCTAAGAAATTTTGAAGATTTTGAACAATT
Source organism: Panax quinquefolius (assembly GCA_020205615.1). Taxonomy (NCBI): domain Eukaryota; kingdom Viridiplantae; phylum Streptophyta; class Magnoliopsida; order Apiales; family Araliaceae; genus Panax; species Panax quinquefolius. Next base: position 48,364,236 of record CM035164.1, read on the forward strand.
TTTCGGTGAAATTTTTTTTCTTCCTTCTTTATATGGGGATGGTGATCCATCTACGAAGATGATCAACAGCACCCTCTGACGTCTGCACCAGCAGAAGACGGACCTCAGAAATTATCAACAGTGATGGCCCTAGCCATCATCAGTCAATAGACATCATCATTGATGTCAGCCGAAAGTAAAAGTAAAAGAATAACTTTTGCTTTTACTTAAAGTAAAACGTTTTTAACTTTTACCATTGTAAAAGTAAATGTAAAATGTTTCTTACGTTTTACTTTTACTTTAGTAAATTACTTTTACTTTGTACTTTTACTTCAGTGAATGTAATAGTGAATCCTGCGTGATTCAATAGTAATTTACTTTTTAGTTTTCTATTTAAGTAACTCGAAGTGTTAGAGTTACTCAGGCTTTTCTTTTGTAAGAAAACCTCACCTCTCTCCCCCTTCTCTCTAGAGTTAGCGAAGAAGAAGTTTGTTGCTTCCTTCTTCTAGTTAGATTGAAGAAGAAGTCCTTCGTACTTCCTTCTTCCTTAACAGTTAGATTCAGGATATACTGTAATCCCTTCCTAAACTGTTTATAAATAAAAAAAAGAGATTACTTTACCGATTCACCGGTCATCCTCTTATTCTTTTCTTTTTCTGTTTAAGTTTTACTTTATAAAACGTATCTCGCTGTTATATGGTATCAGAGCCACACGGTTAGTTCTTGATACTATCGATGGTTTCGATTAAAAACAGTTTGATTTGTTTTTAAATGTTTCTTCAAACTTTTATTTCTTTTCCTCCACTTTCAATGGCCTAACTTGTCTTAAACCACCGATGATCGCCTTAAGTCCTGTTACGCCGATGTAAGACTCTAGGTTGGGAGCAGTTTAGGCTTAGGGTATCATTAGATCACAGGTATGAGTTTACTCATGCAAGAACGGTTTGAGTTTAAGCGGAATGATGAAAGAAGGAATTTTTGTTTAAACAGTTAACAAAGAAGTCTTCTGTTTAGATCGATTTTACTGATAGATCAGGACCAATCGAGTGATCCCTTGTATCAGATTTCATCTGATTTGTTTTTAAATAAAAACATTTTACAAAATCTAAGAAATTTTAAAGATTTTGACCAATTTTTAGGTGAATTTTTTTTCCTCCTTCTTTCTTCAGTTTAGACCGATTTTACTGATAGATCAGGACCAATCGAGTGATCCCTTGTATCAGATTTCATCTACTTTGTTTTTAAACAAAAACTTTTTACAAAATCTAAGAAATTTTGAAGATTTCGACCAATTTTTCGGTGAAATTTTTTTTCCTCCTTCTTTATAAACCAAATTTTTGGGGTTGACAGGGTTATTTCCTAGATAAAAATTTTAAGACAGAAATGTATGGGGATGGTGATCCATCTGAGAAGATTATCATCAAAGACTTCCTCAAGGCGTCTGCACCTGCCAGAAGAGGCGGACCTCAAGAAGATTATCAACAAAGTGATGGCCCCCACCATCATCATCAAATGACAAAGATCATTGTTGTCAGCCGAAAGTAAAAGTAAAAGAATAACTTTTGCTTTTACTTAAAGTAAAATGTTTTATGAATAAAATTATAACCCTTTATCCTATGTTTTTTAATAACATCCGGAGATAAAAGACTACAATGTTCATATTCTTTGTTAATTGCATAAACTTTTTCAACTATCTTAACATTATAATAAGTTTTAAAGTTATCTAAAAAGATTGGCTGATAAATATCTCTAGGAGAAACTCTGGGTATGTTCCAATAAACGGAATGATGAAAAAAGAATTTTTGTTTAAACAGTTAACAAAGAAGTCTTATGTTTAGATTAATTTTACTGATAGATCAAGACCAATCGAGTGATCCCTTGTATCAGATTTCATCTAATTTGTTTTTAAACAAAAACTTTTTACAAAATCTAAGAAATTTTGAAGATTTTGACAAATTTTTCGGTGATATTTTTTTTCCTCCTTCTTTATATGGGGATGGTGGAAATGTATTGGGATGGTGATCCATCTAAGAAGATGATCAACAGCACCCTCTGGCGTCTGCACCAGCAGAAGACGGACCTCATCAATTATCAACAGTGATGGCCCCAGCCATCATCAGTCAATAGACATCATCATTGATGTCAGCCGAAAGTAAAAGTAAAAGAATAACTTTTGCTTTTACTTAAAGTGAAACGTTTTTAACTTTTACCTATGTAAAAGTAAATGTAAAATGTTTCTTACGTTTTACTTTTACTTTAGTAAATTACTTTTACTTTGTACTTTTACTTCAGTGAATGTAATAGTGAATCCTGCGTGATTCAATAGTAATTTACTTTTCAGTTTTCTATTTAAGTAACTCGAAGTGTTAGAGTTACTCAGGCTTTTCTTTTGTAAGAAAACCTCACTTGAGGTCCTCTCTCCCCCTTTTCTCTAGAGTTAGCGAAGAAGAAGCTTGTTGCTTCCTTCTTCTAGTTAGATTGAAGAAGAAGTCCTTCGTACTTCCTTCTTCCTTAACAGTTAGATTCAAGATATACTATAATCCCTTCCTCAACTGTTTATAAATAAAAAAAAAGAGATTACTTTACCGATTCACCGGTCATCTTCTTATTCTTTTCTTTTTCTGTTTAAGTTTTTCTTTATAAAACTTATCCCGCTGTTATATGGTATCAGAGCCACACGGTTAGTTCTTGATTCTGTCGGTGGTTTCGATTAAAAATAGTTTGATTTGTTTTTAAATGTTTCTTCAAACTGTTATTTCTTTTGCTCCACTTTCAATCGCCTAACTTGTCGTAAACCACCTATGATCGCTTATAAGACACAATTACCGATGTAAGACTCTGTGTTGGCGGCGATTTTAGGCTAAGGGTATCATTAGATCACAGGTATAAGTTTACTCATGCAAGAACGGTTTGAGTTTAAGCGGAATGATGAAAGAAAGAATTTTTGTTTAAACAATTAACAAAGAAGTCTTCTGTTTAGATCGATTTTACTGATAGATCAGGACCAATCGAGTGATTCCTTGTATCTGATTTCATCTTATTTGTTTTTAAACAAAAACTTTTTACAAAATCTAAGAAATTTTGAAGATTTTGACCAATTTTTTGGTGAATTTTTTTTTCCTCCTTCTTTCTTCTGTTTAGATCGATTTTACTGATAGATCAAGACCAATCGAGTGATCCCTTGTATCAGATTTCATTTGATTTGTTTTTAAACAAAAACTTTTTACAAAATCTAAGAAATTTTGAAGATTTTGACCAATTTTTCGGTGAAATTTTTTTTCCTCCTTCTTTATAAACTAAATTTTTGGGGTTGAAAGGGTTATTTCCTGGATAAAAATTTTAAGGCAGAAATGTATGGGGCTGGTGATCCACCTGAGAAGATTATCAACAGCACCCTCCGGCGTCTATACCAGCAGAAGACAGACCTCAGCAGTTATCAACAGTGATGGCCCCAACCATCATCAGTCAACAGACATCATCATTGCTGTCAGCCGAAAGTAAAAGTAAAAGAATAACTTTTGCTTTTACTTAAAGTAAAATGTTTTATGAATAAAATTATAACCCTTTTTCCTATGTTTTTTAATAACATCCGGAGATAAAAGACTACAATTTTCATATTCTTTGTTAATTGCATAAACTTTTTCAACTATCTTAACATTATAATCAGTTTTAAAGTTATCTAAAAAGATTGACTGATAAATATCTCTAGGAGAAACTCTGGGTATGTTCCAATAAGCGGAATGATGAAAGAAAGAATTTTTGTTTAAACAGTTAACAAAGAAGTCTTCTATTTAGATCGATTTTACTGATAGATCAGGACCAATCGAGTGATCCCTTGTATCAGATTTCATCTGATTTGTGTTTAAACAAAAACTTTTTACAAAATCTAAGAAAATTTGAAGATTTTGACCAATTTTTTGGTTTAAACTTTTTTTCCTCCTTCTTTATATGGGGGTGGTGGAAATGTATGGGGATGGTGATCCATTTAAGAAGATGATCAACAGCACCCTCCGGCATCTACACTAGTAAAAGACGGACCTCAAAGAATTATCAAGCGATGATGGCCCCACCATCATCATCAAACAATGAGACAAAGATCATTCTTTGTCGGTATTTAAAGTAAAAGTAAAAGAATAACTTTTGCTTTTACTTAAAGTAAAATGTTTTTAACTTTTACCAATGTAAAAGTAAATGTAAAATGTTTCTTACGTTTTACTTTTACTTTAGTAAATTACTTTTACTTTATACTTTACTTCAGTGAATGTAATAGTGAATCATGCGTGATTCAATAGTAATTAACTTTTCAGTTTTCTATTTAAGTAACTCGAAGTGTTAGAGTTACTCAGGCTTTTCTTTTCTAAGAAAACCTCACCTGAGGTCCTCTCTCCCCCTTCTCTCTAGAGTTAACGAAGAAGAAGCTTGTTGCTTCCTTCTTCTAGTTAGATTGAAGAAGAATTCCTTCGTACTTCCTTCTTCCCTTAACAGTTAGATTCAGGATATATTGTAATCCTTTCCTCAACTGTTTATAAATAAAAAAAAAAGAGATTACTTTACCGATTCAGCGGTCATCTTCTTATAGTTAAGTAAAATCTAATTACGCACAACACGCAAGTATACGTGGTCAACAAGTAATAAAGTGAAAGTAGAGTATCGTTCCCACGAGGAATTATTAATACAAATTACCAAGTACTAACCCTTAATCAACTCAATCTTATTTAAATGAATGAATTTCAATTTATAAATAAACTAATTCTAATTACCACTAGTTAAATTAAGATTACGGAGATTTAAGATCACAACTTCACTTATTGCTTCATTAAAATTAACACACTTCTCATCAATTATTCTTTATCTTGAATTGTTAATCAAGAACTCCAAAGCAGATAAAACCACCTCTCGATGCATAATACCCATACTCACTTAAATCCACAGATGATAGAATTAAGCAAGACACCCTAATTAACTTATCCACTATATCTTTATGTGAATTACAATTAAAAATGATTTAAAGCACAAGTTCTCTATAAGATTACATATGGCTTAAAGGAATATCTCTATCCTAAACACGAATCATGAATTCCATCTATGTAGAAATCACAAACACATGCTATCACGATAAGATCTAAATAATTACTTCATCTCTCGAGTTCATATAGATTATCACGGTAATTGTTAGCTAGGCAATTAAGCAATTAAGTCCAAATCACAATAGACAATGTGACAACCCGAGAAATTTGAATAATTTTAAAAAAATAATTAATTTATTGAAGGTTCAAAATTAGAACCTAGACAGAAAATTAGTGTATGCGTTTGATATTTTTGAGATGGAATTTTGAGGATTTCAAAATTCTGTGAAGGATTTAGGTGAATAATTCAGGATTAAGGAAATACGTGGATATGTTCTATGTATATATGTACAGTATGTGGTTAAGGGTCAAGAGTTGACCAAATAAAAGATATCTGTAACAAACCCTAGGTATATATTAAGAACGTCAACATTCGGTTATAAAACCCTAGCGATTAACAAGAAACCCTAGAAATCGGTTCTGAAACCCTAATTTCAGTTCCGGGAATTCGAAACCCTAATTCGATGTATAAAACCCTAATTCGGGAATTTAAATGATTATTATATTGCTTAAGTGGTATTAATTAATATATTAATTAGGGTAAAGTTTAATTAATTAGCAAACCCTAATTTCAAAATTTGAAAACCCTAAATTCTGGATTAGAAACCCTAATTTATAAATAGGAAAAAACCTAAGTGTTAATTAAATAAGTTAAATGTTAATTAGGAAATATTAATCCTAATTTTAAAGTTAAGTAATTAGAAAACCCTAATCTAATTACGAAAATCTAATTTCTAAATTAGAAAATTATTTTTATTATAGAAACCCTAATTTTGGGTTATAAACCCTAATGACCATTTTGATCCTAATTACTTAATTAGTAATTTTAATTAGGATATATTAATCCTAATTAACAAGATTTAAGTTATGATTAGTAAATTTTAATATAATTAGCTAATTCTAATTATAATTTAGAAAAATTAATTTTCTATTTTTAAAATCGAAATTCGAAAATCTTAAAAAGTAAATTAGAAGTTAAGGGTTAAACCCTAAACCCTAAATTGGTTCAAACCCTAAGCCCTAAGGGCTTGGCCATTTACTAGAATGCCATTAAATTAAAAAGCCAAAAGTCCAAAATACCCTTATTGCATAATTGAAGGTTTCTTGCAAATCTAGCCAAGATTGAGTTGTCCAACTACTCCATGACTCACCAATTGACTGAAATACAATACTTATCGGCCTATACACTCAACCAAGATCATTACATACAACATTTATAAGATTAAAGAGACAGAGAAAGAGTCACTTTAATTTTATTTCTCTTCAACACATTCTCTCTCTAAAATTCGGGAATGGGGAGTGTGAGAAAGTGAGGAGATAAGCCATAATCATATCTTAACACTCCATGATCAGCAACCAAAAGCTAGAATCAAGATCAAAGTGTAAAAGAGGTATAAACTCTAAATCTTAAAAATCAGTGATCTTAGGTTATATGTTGAAATTGATTGGTTAAAGATGTGTTATAAGGTGCTATAAGTGATCTGGGTTGATAAATCATAGATCTATAACACTTAGATGGACGAATCAAACATTTTTAGTAATCAGGAAAAAATGTTGAAATATGGGCTGACAGTCATATGTCAGGGCCCATAGATCTTGATCTCTTAATTGTTTGCTGTGTTTTATGTTTTGGATCTTTTCTCTGACATGAGGACTACACATCTATGGTTTTATATTACTCAGATCATGAATATGTTGAGAGATCTACGATCAAATTGCGTTGATGACCACAATTAATTGGTTTTCGGGTAACCCGAAAACCGTAAATTTCGAAAACCTTTTGGTGGTCTCTGATCTTCTTTCTGTGAAGCGATCTGGCCATGTTATTGTTATATGTATGTAGACTGACATGTAGACTACCCATAAATGCCTTTAGTACTTCCAGATCATGCATTGGATCAATGTTGTAGCAGGTCAAACTACCGTTGACCACCAGCCGGATGAACAATCTGGAAAACCCAGATTTATTCAACATGACTTCTGTCAGAACTTTGACCGTCTAGATCTCATTGAATTTTTGTTTTTATGTTGATCGGTTGTTATAGAAAAGTACACTGACATACATATTACACACTTGAACCTTTATATCACATATACCGAGCCAAGAAAGCATATATTAAAGGGCTCAAATAAGGAATCTCAACTGTTCTTCAATTTCTGGAAAACCCAGAAATTGAAGAACAGTGTCTGACAAGATTTGTGAGGCTTATAGTTTACTGTTATATTGTGGTTTGGGCATGAAATTGAATCTAGGTTGTAGTGTTACATGCATACTTCAATTCTATAAAACTTAAAAACTCATAACCTTTATAACCATGAATCTAGAAACGGTCAAACTAGGTACCTTGGCCACTGACAAGAAATTCTGGGCAGGCTCAAGAACACTTGAAGAACACCAACAATGATAGATTTGTTGCCAAAAAGCCCTATAGCGACACTTAATTTCAGAAATTAATTATTATTTTTCAAAAATGATTATTTTAATTAAATAAATAGAAAAAAATTATTTTTAATTATTAAAAATACAAAATAAATTCCAAAAATTATTTTAAATTCTAAAAATAGTTTTAAATATTTTGAGTATATTTCATAAATATTTAATATTTACGAAATATAAATGGTATTTAATTTATTTAATTATAATATTAAATAAATTATTTTAAAATGATTTAAATACATGAAAAATCATGAAAAATAATATTATGTTATAATAAAATATTTTCAATGACTTTTAATATTTTAGGATGAATTTCATTAATTAATTAATATTAATGATAGTTAATTTATTTATTAAATATATTAAATAAATTATGGAAAAATAGAATCAATGATTTATAAATCATATAAAAATGATTTAAGTGTTATAAAAATATTTGAAGTTATAAAATATAACTTTTGATATTTTGTCATTAAAATATTAATATATTAATATTAAAAGCAATTATCGATAATGAATTTAACAGTTTAAAAATCATATAAATATGATTTTAAAGTATTAAAATACTTTGATATATTATAAATATATTATAATATTATGTGATGATTTTCATTAATATGTGATAATAAATAAATATTAATGATAAAAGAATTATGAGGTATTTAATTCATTTAAATATGATTTTAATGATTAAAAATTCACGATAAATGATAACAATTATTTAAAAATTATTATGAGTCTCGGAAAAATATTTTGACTGTTCTTGAAATTATTTAAAATAATTGTTAAGTGTTAGGCAGAGTTTAATTGAACTTGAACTCAAAATTTTGTCTGACTAGACCGTCGGGATGTCAGATTTTGTGTCGGGTTCAACTTAGACTGCAATAGTTTGACTTGATGCCGCGTCTTATATGTGTTATAGACTGATAGGGTTATGTGTTATGTATTTAGGTTATTCTCTGTATATATATATATAATAGTATTATATTGTGATGATATTATTCTAATATTGGAGATCTATATTACTAATATTAGGTCTTCGGATAAAGCGTTCTAAATTGTGTTGCGGTCATCAACGGTTCAAGCAAGTTTGTTTTTACTTAACTCTACTAAGAGTTGTTTCATTCGGATAAGCTTATGGTTAATCATTGTTGGTTTCCATGAATTGTACTCTGTACATATTGCATGTATAAGTCATGTATGAAAGGCTGATCACCTACATTACCAGTTGGTTCAGATATATTTGTTCATGTTTAATACTTGTTTAGTAAAAAATTTGTTCCTGCTATTTCACAATTATATTGTTGAATTATAGCCACCCAATTATTAAAATCATTTCAATCATGATATATCGTTATATTATTGAACTTAAACTTGTTGGGCAATCCTTATGCTCACCCTTGTTATATCATGATAAAACATTGTAGATTAAGGCGAATGCGTCAGATACAAGGAAATGTTAAAGACATATCCAGCTTAAAGTTAATGCGTGCGATTAGATTTGTATAGTATTGTATAATATTAATGTTGTTGTAAGTTAAATAAGTTATGTATTGTGTATAAGTTAAGGTTACTCGATGTTGGGGAAAAGTGTGTAAGTTTAATGTACAAACAATTTATGTTTATATCTTTCGCAAATAGTAATAGTTGTATAGAATGATCGAACCGGATCTGCGGTGATTCGGGACCTCGGATTCGGGGCCCTTACAGACAATCCTCACAATAGAACATATTAATTAATAGCGAAGAATATTAAAATAAACTACATAATAAGATCCATTGTAATCTCAAACAAAGAATTAGTTCATTGAATTAAAACTAAGAATCCACACTTGAATACACATTAAAAGACAAAATTAAGAGTAGAGTAACGAATAAATCTGTTGTCAGCATATCTTCATCTTCCTCAAGCTCATGCTCTTGATCTTCAATGGTGTCCAAGTTGCTTCAATCTCCCATTCTAATCTAATCTAAGGTTCCTAATCTAAGAAAGAAAGTAAAGAATAAGTTAATAGAAATCTATCCCAAGAGGGACTTTTATTGAGTCTTAGAACTAGCCTCTCAATCCAATTTAAACTCAAGTATTTAGAGTTCTAATGGACACCCTAGTAAGTTAGGCAACTAAGAATCCTATTCTAGCTCAAATTGGACATCAAATAACCCAATTTAACTCTTTTCCCGCCGCCTAACGCTTGGCCACCGTTTGTCCCTAAGTCTTTTAAGGCGCGCCACGCAGCCATCAGAGTGGTGATGGTTACGGTGGCCTAGCGCGGTCCGCGCTACTCTGTTTTCTGCTACGACGTCCTTTGGTAAAACACGCATAACATTTGATCCGCTTGGAGTTACGGGCCCTGTCACCTATCAAATCGAAGATATCGACGAGATCTATAACTTTCATGCTTTGAGAATTGACAGATTCAGATTAGATCATGGTGGAAATCGGGCTTGAAGTAGATGTTATGTAAATGGCAAGCATGATAACTCTTAGCTTTGATCTTCGTTGATAAAAAGGCCATAACTTTCGCATCCGAACTCCTATTGAGACGATTCAAGATGTTCCGGAAAGCTATGAAGTAGATCTACCATATAATCCAAATTCCAAGCCAAGAACATGCATCCCACTTGGTGTTAAGAGCCTTGCAATCTTTCCTTCTTGCACTTACTTGCATATTTTAGTCCAAAAGATGTCCAAATTATTTTTCCTTGCTTCTTCATGCCAATGTCGTGTCATCGCCTACAAAATAACATACAATGTATGAAAAGTAATTAAGAAACATGAGATTAAGCAAATAATTCAAGTAATAGATACCGGATAAGTTAGTATAAACCTACTTATCAAATACCCCCAAACTTAAACCTTTGCTTGTCCTCAAGCAAAAACACAAAACAATAATGCAATGCAATGCAACTAAACATCTGAAAATAACATCTGAAAATAAATACATCAATCCCAGGCCATACTAACCTTAAATCTTAAATGCGAAAACATAAACAAATATTAAGTCTTACACAACTTAAACATAAGTCTGAAACATAACATAACAAATAAACAACATGTCTTCATCACTTGTTAACTTTGCCTTTGCCTTTACTAGTAGAAGGCTCGTCGGACCTTTCATTCTTGATTGCAATGTTATTATTATGCAAGTGTGAGCACGATTGCCCACAAGTATAATAATATAACAATAAATAATAACATGCGAATGAATTAATGACTTCTGAAATAAGAAAACTTGGCTTTTGAATCAAGAATGAATAACACGAATCAAAAGAACTTCTGGGGTCATAAGACCTTGAATTACATCCTAGGTTGTCAAATGTTTATACTTGAAACGTTTAACAGTCATAAGACTATGGACTCTTCTTCACGTACTTAGGGGGATCAACCCTTAGTACCATATTGTGCACAATATCTTAACGCTAACACATAAGTAATCCCTATACAGGGTTGTTCATCTCAATTTGACATTAGAGTCCGCACCAAAGGAAGTTTGGTTTGGATAAATCAATAAGTGTTCTGAAATTTAGAACGTTCATCAACTATGGACTAGTCGAATCAATAAGGGTTCGCTAGTCTAACAAGGTTCAACAATAACTGATATTTAAATCGAATAACAATCTCAAGAGGTATACAATAGAATAAGTATTGTATAACATCATCATACTTTGAAAAGATTAAAAATCTTTAATATAACATATTGAACTTGATTAATAATAACAAGAATGTGCTCGATGTAAGTTTATAAACTTGAATAACGATAACAAGTAGGGTTAGGAAACTTGCCTCGTGCGTAGGCTAAACGATTACTACTTCCGTTCACCACAAATCCTACACACATACCATATGTATTCACCACATTTTTTAGTTACATTTTTACTTAATTATTTAATATAAACTCCACTTTATTTAACAAATCATTACCCTTCTAGTTTAATTACTTAATTAAATTAGAATATTTTCATTCCCTTACTATTATTACACTCGAATAAATTATTTCATAATAATTTCCATCGAATATTTATTTTATTTCATAAATATTTCAACTAAAATTTTTATTTTATTTGATAAATATTTTAATAATAATTTCCATCGAATATTTATTTTATTCCATAAATATCTCAATTAAAATATTTACTTTATTTTATAAATATTTTAATAATAATTTTCATCGAATATTTATTTTATTCCATAAATATCTCAATTAAAATATTTTATTTTATTTGATAAATATTTTAATTAATAATTTTTTTATTATTTTTTTATTTTTTATTTTTTTTATTTTTGCCCGTCGGGCCGGGGTAATTTAGTTTGGTAACGCCCGCCGGGGGCGGGGTTACCCATACTCAGTTTCTGCAGTTCGCGAATATAACAAGACAAAATTAGGCCAAAAATCTCTCACAAGTTCAATTATACATTCTGTGAAGAACACAGAATATGGCCATAACTTCCAATTAATTTATTTTTACACAAATTTAGACATACTCAAACACTGTAATACACATATAACTACTACTCAAACCTTCTAGCATGATTTTAATAGTTAAAACACATAATTAACAAAATCAACACATGTAATTTTACTGTTCTTGATGTTCTTGAATGTTTTGAACACAAAACATAAAAATTAACACTACGGGTTCGTTATAACACCAACTCCGTCAATTCGAATTTTGTCTTCTTCGTTTTAACATGCATAATTTTATACAAGTGTAAAATTTATGATACAACATATGATTAACGTATTAAAGTTGCATGTAAGGCCATATGGCCATATTTCATACCCAGTATTTTGAAGAAAATATAGGCGACATGTTTTTATGAAACTGATGTTTTGGAAATATACAATATATAGTAAAACATGATATGATAACATCTTATCACATATATAAACACATAATCACTTCCTTTTCCAATTATAGATTTTAACAGAACTTGAAAGCCATTTTCATAAAACTCTAAATGACGTAATTCAAAAAACTGGGTTGAAGAGGTTACCCAAAGCGTAGAGTGTAGATTAGTAGGGAAAACCTTTCTCAGATGCTTCCTCAATTACTCACTCATAATTTCCCTGAAAATTTCTAAATTTCTCTCTGATTTTCCTTTTCCAGACTTAGCCAAATGAAAGAAGAAGACGACGTATTAAATTTATAAAAAGAAACTGAGCGCAGTTGTGGTGGTCAGTTAACCCATCATGGGTTAACTGCTCTCAACCTCCCCTAAGGCCTTGTTTGGTCATTTTTAAAACTCAAACCCATTTAATTTGATAAACTGCTTATATTATAGTTTAATAATGTCACACCCCTTTATAAAATAAATCAAATATCTCATTTAATTTAATTTAAATAAAATATAATAATTTCTCATTAATTCACACAGTCACAAAATTAAATTTCTCATTTATCAATTTTGTCAAATTATTAATTCTCTAATTAATTATTAAATTAATTAAAATAACATTATGCTTATTAAATATATCATTTAGTTCAATAAGCTCACATAATTATATAATTTGAATAATAAAAATTCTCCACATTAATTTAATAAATATAACACGTATAATTAAATTAATCTACCATAATTTTATCAATTAATTATTTAATCTAATAATTAAATCATCGAAAAATATTTATTTAATTCAATAAATATTAAAATTCAATTAAATAATCTCGTTTGTCGCATGGTGTTTAAACCATTCTTAGATAAATTTGTGGTGGTGTTTATTGATGATATATTGGTGTATTCTAAAACCAATGAGGGGCACGTTAAACACTTCAGAGTGACGTTGGAGATGTTAAGGAGAGAGAAGTTGTACACTAAATTCTCAAAATGTGAGTTTTGGTTAGAATGTGTGCAGTTCCTTGGACACATTATTGACAAAGACAGAATCTCAGTAGATCTATCAAAAGTTGAAGCTGTAATAAACTGGGATCAGCCAAAGACAGCGTCAAAAGTAAGAAGTTTCTTTGTATTGGCAGATTACTATAAACATTTTATTCAGGATTTTTCCAAGATCTCAACTTCGTTGACGAATTTGACTAGGAAAGCAATTAAGTTTGTTTGGACGAAGAAGTGTGAGGAAAGTTTCAAAGAATTAAAGAAGAGATTGAGTTCAGCACATGTGTTGTCCTTAACTGATGATACAGGGAATTTTGTGGCATATAGTGATGCATCGCATAAAGGACTAGGCTGTGTGCTTATGCAGAACATTAGGGTTATTGCGTATCCATCGCGTCAATGAAAGGATGATGAGAAAGGGTATCCGACTCATGATTTGGAGTTGGCTGCGGTGGTGTTTGCTCTAAAGATTTGGAGGCACTATATTTATGGAGAGAGATGTGAGATATATACAAACTATAAAAGTCTGAAGTATATCTTTACACTGAAAGATTTGAATATGCGACAGAGAAGATGGCTGAAGTTGATTAAAGACTATGACTGCGAGATTCTTTATCATCCTGGCAAAGCGAATGTTTTTATTGATGCCTTAAGTAGAAAGGGTCGGGAGAAATTAATGATGTTGACTGCTCAAGAAAATCTTGTAGCAGAAATGGCCAAGATGGAGTTGGAGATTAAATATCCAACAGAGTCAGAAGAAAAATTATTCCAGATGGGGAGTAGTTCAATTTTGGCGGATAAGGTAAAGAATGCACAACTTCAAGATGAAAACTGTGAAAAGATAAAAAAAAAGTATCTAAATGTGAAGAAGACAAATTTAAAGTTGATATGGAAGGGTTACTTCGATTTGAAGGGAGAATGCTTAACGTGTGGCAAAATGCTTAACGTGTCAGAAAGTTAAAGATGAACATCAAAGGCCAAGTGGATTGTTGCAACCTTTAGAGATACCGGAATGGAAATGGGAACATATCATAATTGATTTTGTGGTAGGTCTTCCAACGACTCAGCAAGGTCGTGATACGATTTGGGTGATTGTGGATCGATTGACTAAGTCGGCACACATTTAGCTAATCAAAATTAGATTTAACATAGATCAGTTGGAAAAACTGTATGTGAAGGAGATTGTATCAAGACATGGTGTCTTGGTGTCAATTGTGTCAGATAGAGATCCACATTTCATATCAAATTCCTGGAAACGACTGGAGGAATGCTTGGGAACACAGTTGAGAATGAGCACATCATATCATCCTCAAACTGACAAACAAAGTGAGAGGACTATTCAGACATTGGAGGATATGCTAAGAGCTTGTATTATGGATTTCAAAGGGAATTGGGATGACCATCTACCATTGGTTGAATTTTCCTATAATAACAGTTATCACGCAAGTATTGGCATGCCGCCTTATTAAGAGTTATACGGCAAGAAATGCAAAACCCTATTGTGTTGGGACGAAGTTGGTCAACGTCAGCTATTAGGTCTAGAATTGGTACAACAGACTATAGAAATCATCAAAGTGATTCGGGCAAGATTGATAGCTGCACATGATAGGAAGAAGAAATATGTCGATCAACACTGACAAAATCAGGAATTTGATGTCGGTAGTTTTGTTTTCTTGAAGGTAGACCCTAGAAAGGGAATATACGATTTGGTAAAAAGGAAAAACTAAGCCCTAGGTTTATAGAACCTTTAAAAGTGTTACGTCTAGTTGGTGAAGTGGCATATGAGGTAGATCTACCTCCGGAACTAGAACTGTAACGGGTTGAATTGATTGAGTCGTGATTCTGGGGACATAATCCTTTTAAGGGGGGAAAGATGTGACAAACGAGATTTTGTAATTTAATTTTAATATTTATTGAATTAAATAAATATTTTTTGATGATTTAATTATTGGATTAAATAATTAATTAATGCAATTGTGGTAGATTAATTTAATTATAGGTGTTATATTTATTAAATTAATGTGGAGAATTTTATTATTCAAAGTATGTATTTATGTGAGTTTATCGAATTAAATGAAATATGTAATAAGCATAATGTTTATTTCATTAATTTAATAATTAATTAAAGAATTAATAATTTGACATAATTAATAAATAAGAAATTTAATTACGTGACTATGTGAATTAACAAGAAATTATTATATTTTAATTAATTTAAATTAAATAAGATGTTTGATTTATTGTCTAATTGGATGTGATATTATTAAACTATATTATAAAGGATTAATTAAATTAAATGGGAAAAACTTCTAATAAGTGAGCCAAACAAGGCCTTAGTGAAGGTTGAGAGAAGGTAACCCATGATGGGTTAACAAACCACCACAACTGTGCTCAATTTTTATAAGTTTATACGTCTTCTTCTTTTAGTTGCTAAGTCTGGAAAAAGGAAAATCAGAGAGAAATTGAAAATTGTTGAAGGAAATTGTGCGTGTGTGATTGAAGAAGTATCTGAGAAAGGATCATCTCTACTAATATGCACTCTACACTCTGGGTAATCTCTTTAACCCAATTACAATTCACGTTGTTTATATTTTCATAAAAATGACTTTTAAGTTCTGTTAAAGTCTTTTTAATTAGAAAGGGTAGCAATTATGTGTTTGTTTATGATAATATGTTATAATAACATGTTACCTACCATCTTGTATGTTTTCAAAGCATTAAATCCATACAAATATATAGTAATTGGATTATTTTAAAAGTTATAGAGTATAAAAATGTAAATATGGCCATATGGCCCTTACGTACAAATTTAATACGTTAATCATATGTTGTATCATAAATTTACACTTGTATGTAATTATGTATGTTAAAACGAAGAAGACAAAAAATTCGAATGGACAGATTCGGTGTTATAACAAAACCGTAGTGTTAATTTTTATGTTTTGTGTTAAAAACTTTCAAAAACATCAAGAACAGTGAAATTATATAAATTGATTCAAGAAATTGTATGTTTTAACATGTTAAAATCATGCTAGAAGGATTGGGTAGTAGTTATGTGTATATTATAATGTCTGGGTATATTTAAATTCATGTATTAATAAAGAAATTGGTAGATTTTGGGATGTTCTGTGTGTTATTTGCAAAGTGCAAAATGCAGGTTCTGTGATAGATTCTTGGCGGCGCCATTCAAAAACGAATGGAGCGCACCCGCCCCACTTTATAGAATAAATGGAGCGTGCTCGCACCGATGCGAAGAACAAATGTAGCGCGCCCACGCTATACCTGCAAAACTTCAGAAATTTTTCTAAGTGTTCAAGTTTTGAAAATGTGTTATTTAAAACCTAATGTAATGAACATGAAGACATGCCAAGCATATAATAATATGTTAATTAACTTACGTATGTGATCAATTAATAAGACTTAAAAGTCCACTAACATATTCAAAGACCAATGTGGGATTCGATAATTATATCAAACTATTGATTAATGGGTATTGTGAATGTATTGATATGTAGGAATTAATAAAGAACGTGAATTAATCGTAGCTTGTGCAAAAGGAAAGTTTCCTAACCCTACTTGTTATTGTTATTCAAATTTATAAACTTACATCGAGCAAATTCTCGTTATTATTAATCAAGTTCAATTTGTTATATTAAAGATTATTAATCTTTTCAAAGTACGATTTTGTTATACAATACTTATTCTATTGTATACCTCTTGAGATTTTTATTCGTTTTAAATATCAGTTATTGTTGAACCTTGTTAGACTAGCGAACCCTTATTGATTCGACTAGTCCATAGTTGATGAACGTTCTAAATTTCAGAACCCTTGTTGAATTATCCCAACCAAAATTACTTTGGTGCGGACTCTAATGTCAAATTGAGACGAACAACCCCGT
Organism: Panax quinquefolius; assembly: GCA_020205615.1. Classification (NCBI taxonomy): domain Eukaryota; kingdom Viridiplantae; phylum Streptophyta; class Magnoliopsida; order Apiales; family Araliaceae; genus Panax; species Panax quinquefolius. The sequence continues at coordinate 48,381,513 of CM035164.1, forward strand.
ATAGGGGATTACTTATGCGTTAGCGTTAAGATATTGTGCACAGTATGGTACTAAGGTCTGATCCCCTTAAGTACGAGTAGAAGAGTCCATAGTCTTATGACTGTTAAAGGTTTTAAGTATAACCCTTGATAACCTAGGACATAGTTCAAGGTCTTATGACCCTCAGAAGTTCTTTTGATTCTTGTTATTCATTCTTGATTCAAAAGTTGAGTTCTTATTCCAGAAGTCTTTGATTCACTCGAATGTTATTATACTGTTGTTTCATTATTTTACTTGTGGGCAATCGTGCTCACTCTTGCGTAATAATAACATTGCAGTTAAGAACGAAAGGTCCGACGAGCCTTCTACTAGCAAAGGAAAGGGCAAGATTAATAAGTGATGCAGACTGGTTGTTTATGTGATTATGTATTTATGTTTCAGACTTATGTCAATGTTGTGTAAGATTATTATTTGTTTATGTTTTTCGCATTTGAGAATTAAGGTTAGTATGACCTGGGATTAATGTATTTATTTCAAATGATGTAACTCCTTAAGGAGAGGATGTGACAACCCGAGAATTTTGAATATTTTTAAAAATCTTAATTAATTGATTTAAGGTTTGATATTAGAACCTAGACAGAAAATAAGTGTATGCGTTCGATATTTTTAAGAAGGAATTTTGAGGATTTCAAAAATTCTGTGAAGGATTTAGGTGAATTATTCAGGATTAAGGGAATAAGCATTTATATTCTGTGTATATGTGTGCATGATGTGGTTAAGGGTCAAGGGTTGACCAGATAAACGATATCTGTAGCAAACCCTAAGTATATATTAAGAAAGTCAACGTTATGTTAGAAAACCCTAGAAATGGATAAGAAACCCTAGAAACCGGTTCTGAAACCCTAAGTTCAGTTCCGGGAATTTTAAAACCGTAATTCGGTATATGGGAACCCTAAATTGGGGATTTAAGTACAACGTATATGATTTTTGTATTAATCACAAAATTAATTAGGGATAACCCTAATTCATTAATTAGAAATTCTAATAATTAGAAACCCTAATCTATAAATTTGAAACCCTAATTTGTAATTAGATAATTTTTAATTCTTAATTAGGAAATATTAATCATAATTTTTAAGTTATTAGTAATTAGAAAACCCTAATCTAATTACGAAATCTAATTTCTAATTTAGGAAAATTATTTTTCTATTAGAAACCCTAATTTTGGGTTATAACCCTAATGAACAATTTTGACCCTAATTGCTAAATTAGCACTTTTAATTAGGAAATAATAATTCTAATTAGAAATATTTAAATTGTGATTAAGAAATTTTAATATAATTAGAAAATCCTAATTATAATGTCGAAATATTAAATTTCTATTTTAAAAACCTAAATTAGAAATCTTGAAAATTAAATTGAAAACCTAAGGGTTTAAACCATAAAGGGTTCAAACCCTAAACCCTAACCCAAAACCTAAACCCGTTTGGCTAATTGACAAAAATGCCATTAAATTAAAAATCAAAAAGACTAAAATGCCCTTTTGGCATTATTTAGTGTAACTTGCGAATCTTGCAATATAATGGAGTTGGTGAGCAACTCCAACCACTCCATGTGCAATAATATCTCAGACATTCTAGCCGAAATTCTCAAAATCATAGCAACAAGTCAACAAATTAATAGATTGAGAGAGAGAGAAAAGTCCACTTTAAATTTCATTTTTCTCCAACCCTTTCTCTCTCTAGAATTTAGAGATATAGAGTGAGAGTAAGTGATAAGTTGAGATTATATCATATCTTAACAAGCCAAGAACAGGAACAAAAATCAGAATCAAAGGATCAAACTTAGAAAGGTATAAAACCCTAATTTTAGTAAATCTTGTGTTTTTGATGTTAATGATTGGTTAGATATGTGTTAGAAGTTGCCTTTTAGATATCTGGGTTGTTGGATCAAGGATCCATAACATCTAGATGCTCGAATCTAAAGATTTCAAAAATCTGGAAATGTTGAAAAAGTGGCCTGACAGTCGAATGTCAGAGGCCTTAGATCTTTATGTGTTAACTGTTTTGGGTGTTTTATGTTTTGGATCTATTCTAGGACATGAGGACTATGATCTGAAACTGGAAACAGGGTCTTAGCAAGTTCAGATCTCTAGTTATAAGCGGTCAAAGTACGTTGACCGGGCACAAAGTCTGTTTCTGAGTTACCCAGAATTTTCCCAGAATTTTCTGACAAGTTTTGTTTGGCCTCTGATCTTGTAGTCGTTTGATTGTTTGGCCATTATTTTTGTTTTCATGTTGTAGTATGATAAGTATACAACATAGTAAAGTCATTATATCACTTAGATAATAACTGGAATGAAAATTAATCACAGTCAAACTAGCGTTGACCAATTGACTGGGTTCCATTTCTGGAAAACCCAGATTCTTCATGAGCGAGTTTTCTGTCAAGGGTTGACCGGCCTACATCTTCGGTTGATGTTGTTGTTTGACTAATGTAGTGTTATGATACTGTTATATGACATTTATACTACGATCTGGTATCATAACATCACTTATAATATCACTGGACACCGGATTAATTAAGGCACCAAAAGAGACCCATAGAACTGCTTGAGTTTCTGGAAAACCCAAAAACTCAAGAACACGTCTGACAGCAAATTCAAAGGCCTAATCTTGCTGATTTGTTGTTGGATGGCCATGATATTGATTGTTAATCATAGTATTACACGTATACTACATTCTAGGTATCATTAGCTGCCCAGAAAACATAAGGAACATAGATATAATTGTGGTCAAACCTGGTAACTCAGCAACTGACATGGGTTTCTGGGTTTCACTCAAGAACATGAAGAACACCTATAGCGACAGTCTTGTCGCTATAGGCACCCTTTAGCGACAGTTTAATTAGAAAATAATTATTTTAATTAAATAAATCAAAATAAATAGATTTTAATTATTAAAAATACTAAATAAATTCTGAAAAATTATTTTAAAATCTGAAAAATAGTTTTTAATTATTTTGAGTATATTTAATAAATATTTAATATTTTAGAATATAAATGGTATTTAATTTATTTAATTATAATATTAAATAAATGATTTAAAAATGATTTTAATACATGAAAATCATGAAAAATAATATTATGATATAATAAAATATTTTAAGTTATTTTTAGTGACTTTTAATATTTTAGGATGAATTTCAATAATTAATAAATATTAATCATAATTGTTTATTTAATAACTATATTAAATAAATTATGGAAAAATATAATTAATGTTTTATAAATCATATAAAAATGATTTAAGTGTTATAAAAATATTTGAAGTTATAAAATATAACTTTTGATATTTTGTCATGAAAATATTAATATTTTAATATTAATAGCAATTATCGGATAATAGATTTAAGTGTTTAAAAATTATATAAAGGTGATTTTAAAGTATTAAAAATACTTTGATATATTATAAATATATTATAATATTATGACATGTATTTCATTAATATTTGATAATAAATAAATATTAATGATAAAGGAATTATGTGGTATTTAATTTTTTTTAAATACGTTTTTAATGATTGAAAATTCACGATAAATAGTAGTAATTATTTAAAAATTATTACGAGCTTAAGAAAAATATTTTGACTAATATTAAAATTATTTAAGTTAATTGTTAAGTGTTTAGGCAGAGTTTAATTGAACTTAAACTCGTGAATTGTCCGACTAGACCATCGGGATGTCAGTTTTGTGTCGGGTTCAACTCAGACTGCAATAGTTTGAATTGATACCGAGTCCTTTATGTGTTGTAGACTGATAGGGTTATGTGTTATGTGTTTAGGTTATTCCATGTATATCTATATATATAATAGTATTATATTATGATGATATTATTCTAATATTGGAGATCTATATTACTAATATTAGGTCTTTAGATAAAGTGTTATAAATTGCGTAGCGGTAATCAACGGTGCAGGCAAGTTTGTTTTTACTTAACTCTACTAAGAGTTGTTTCATTCTGATATGCTTATGTTTAATCATTGTTGATTTCCATTGTAGAATTGTACTCTATATATATTGCATGTATAAGTCAGGTATGAAAGGTTGATCACCTTCATTACCCTTCGATCCAGACATATTTGTTCATGTTATATACTTGTTCAGTCAAAAGTTTGTTCCTGCTAGTTCACAATTATATTGTTGAATTATAGCGAGCTTATTATTCAGATTCATTCAATCATGATATATCGTTAAATTATTGAACTTAAACTTGCTAGGCAATCTTATGCTCACCCTTGCTATATCATGATAAACATTGCAGATTAAGGCGAATACGTCGGATACAAGGAAAGGTTAAAGACAGTTCCAGCGTAAAGTTAATGTGTGCGACTAGATTTGTATAAGTATGGTATATTAATGTTATTATAAGTTAAATAAGTTATGTATTGTGTATAAGTTAAGGTTACTCGACCTTGGGGAATAGTGTATAAAATGTATTGTATAAACAATTTATGTTTATATCTTCCGCAAAATATAGTAATAGTGATAGAATGATTTAACCGGATCTGCGGTGATTCGGGACCTCAGATTCGGGGCCCTCACAATTGGTATCAAAGCTGTTGGTTATGAAGCTTATGTAGGAATACCTGAGACCAATAACCACAATGATTAGGATAATATCTAACTCACATAGAGTTAGTTAGTCGGTAAGAATCAAAGATGAATCTCGGTGAGTTATAAAAATACAGAGTTCCCTAACTCTGATAATAAAGTTGAATAGTAGTGATGAATAGATCGAGTCTAAAAGACTAAAAGTACAGTGATAGGAGATCGTAAAACAAAACGATCAAAATATAGAAATGAATCGTGATATATACGATGAGATCACCCCGTGATTCTGATAAGGTTATAGTATGGGATAAGAATCAATCAAATGATTGAAAAGTTTACAGCAAGATTGCTGTGTGATAGTTGTATTATGAATTGGTACTGATTCAGGAAAGGATTATGAATACGGATTAAATGAAATTCGTATTGAGAAGGGAGTTAGTGTTAGGTGGGGATTCAATTGAGGATTCATGTCGGCAGCTGAGTTGTATGATTCCTTGTGTGGGCGGGGAATTGTACTTGGTGTAACAACTACAAAGTTCTGACAATTATAATCATTGAAATGTTTATGTCGCGCTATTTGATATATGCATGTTAAGAGGGTGATTCCTTTCTCATGTGTATAACAGATAGATAGGTTATAGGTATAGAATATAAGGTTAAGTACGAGTTCTTAAAACTCATACTTATGTGACATTCTTGATTCATAGTTATATGAAATGTTTATGAACCCCTAAGCGAATGGACGCCAAAGGTCTGACTAGGACAAGTTTTTGAACTCATATATTTATGGCAAGTAAATGAACTCATAAGTGTGGTTTGACGAACTGGGTAGAAGTATGTGCAAATAGAGTATTAAAGATTATAGGAACAGATAGATTGTTAAGCAAATGATTATTCGTGGAGACATAAGTTTTTCGAAACTCCTAGCTATGCTAGACTTCGAAATTTTGACATCAAGCTAAATACGCACTATGTGCTTTTGAAAATAAAAAAAAAATTATGTAGACTCGTAATCATTTTTGAAACAGTTTAAAGTATAGTCTATGCAACTTATTTCAGCTAGACGCAAATGATTTGAAATATCAAAATATCTTTTATTTATCACTCATGTAGCATGTAACCTGGTGCAGAGATGATAAAAGTTGATAGAGTTATAAATGCAGGAATACTTAGTGTGAATTCGATCTGAAAATCATTGTTCCACTATTGTATGATGTGTTATGACAAGGTCATATAATGACGGCATCCTAAAACGGACTGTTAACACAGTACGACATCATGACATCATTCTCAAAAATATTTTTAAAATTTTAATTTGCCAACGGGGTTTGGCTACACTTAAATAATTCAATTGAATTAAATTATTGATATGAGTCTATGCTATTCGATTCAGCTAGACTAATGTTATGAAAACTCATTGAAAGAAATTTCCCGAACCAAATTCTTTTGGTGAGGAATCCGATAAGACTGAGGTAAGATTTTTGTGCTTATGGCGAGAGGCGAAAGCAGATCGGACCAGAAGATTACTTTATAAGTCTGAGGCATACCAAGGCTAATTACCCACTATGTCTGTAAGTTAAGACGGTTTGCGGATGAATTTCATATAACCTTTGCGAAAATGACAGACAATACTCTGTAAAACCCCTCAGCAAAATTTAAAATTTTTTACTCTTGTGAGTGGTGTATTGGGTAGTATGTGATAATGTATGTGAATGGTGTATGGTGTAAGGTAAATTTTGGGGATGAAATTTTTAGAAGAAGGGGTGAATGTGACAACCCGAGAATTTTAAATATTTTCAAAAATTTTAATTAATTGATTTAAGGTTCGATATTAGAACCTAGAAAGAAAATAAGTGTATGCGTTTGATATTTTTACGAAGGAATTTTGAGGATTTAAAAAATTCTATGAAGGATTTAGGTGAATTATTCAGGATTAAGGGAATAAGCATTTATGTTATGTGTATATGTGTGCATGATGTAGTTAAGGGTCAAGGATTGACTAGATAAACGATATATGTAACAAACCTTAAGTATATATTAAGAATGTCAACGTTCTGTTAGAAAACCCTAGCAATGGATAAGAAACCCTAGAAACCGGTTCTGAGACCCGAAGTTCGGTTCTGAGAATTTTAAAACCCTATTTCGGTGTATGGGAACCCTAAATTGGGGATTTAAGTACAACGTATATGATCTTTGTATTAATCACAAACTTAATTAGGGATAACCCTAATTCATTAATTAGAAATTCTAATAATTAGAAACCCTAATTATTAGGAACCCAAATTTGTAAATTTGAAACCCTAATTTGTAATTAGGTAATTTTTAATTCTTAATTAGGAAATATTAATCATAATTTTTAAGTTATTAGTAATTAGAAAACCATAATCTAACTACGAAATCTAATTTCTAATTTAGGAAAACTATTTTTCTATTAGAAACCCTAATTTTGGGTAATAAACCCTAATAAATAATTTTGACCCTAATTGCTAAATTAACACTTTTAATTAGGAAATAATAATCATAATTAGAAATATTTAAATTGTGATTAAGAAATTTTAATATAGTTAGAAAATCCTAATTATAATTTAGAAATATTAAATTTCTATTTTTCAAACCTAAATTGGAAATCTTGGAAATTAAATTGAAAACCTAAGGGTTCAAACCCTAAACCCTAACTCTAACCCTAAACCCTAAGGGTTTGGCTAATTGACAAAAATGTCATTAAATTAAAAATAAAAAAGACTAAAATGCCCTTTTGGTATTATTTAGTGTAACTTGCAAATCTTGCAATATAATGGAGTTGGTGAGCAACTCCAACCACTCCATGTGCAATAATATCTCAGCCATTCCAGCCGAAATTCTCAAAATCATAGCAACAAGTTAACAAATTAATAGATTGAGAGAGAGAAAAAGTCCACTTTAAATTTCATTTTTCTCCAACCCTTTCTCTCTCTAAAATTTAGAGATATAGAGTGAGAGTAAGTGATAAGTTGAGATTATATCATATCTTAACAAGCCAAGAACAGGAACAAAAATCAGAATAAAAGGATCAAACTTAGAAAGGTATAAAACCCTAATTTTAGTAAATCTTGTGTTTTGATGTTAATGATTGGGTAGATATGTGTTAGAAGGTGCCTTTTAGAGATCTGGGTTGTTGGATCATGGATCCATAACATCAAGATGCTCGAATCTAAAGATTTCAAAAATCTGGAAATGTTGAAAAAGTGGCCTGACAGTCAAATGTCAGAGGCCTTAGATCTTTATGTGTTAATTGTTTTGGGTGTTTTATTTTTTGGATCTGTTCTAGGACATGAGGACTGTGATCTGAAATTGGAAACAGGGTCTTTGTAAGACCCCAACTTTTATGAATAAATATGAATTTTCTATAAATATCATTTTTGAATATTATAGAATGAATTTGATATAATGTTATAGTTGTGGGTAATATTTATAAATTTTGCAAAGTACGCAAGTTATTATAATATTAGATTGGTCAGGGAATATTTGTTTTAACAGGGAATATTCGTACAATGGAACAATCATTGGTGGACCCCACAACAGAATTATAGTCGGATTGAGAAAATGACAAAAATACTTTATAAAAATAACGGCGGAAGTTTTACCGTTAACTGTTGAAACACCTGGTGTTAAAAGTGCTGATGTCTTGGCGTAGTTACGCATAAAGAGTATACACAGGATTGATTATTGATGCTTACGTGAGAAGTTACTCAGTTTTGTTCAATTATTGCTACAATAATTGCTGCATAATATCTCACGTTATTTGATTCAATTATTTTCAATATTTTATATAATATTAAATTAATAATTGAGATGACAAAGTTATTAATATTATTATTTATAATATTAAAGATGTCTAGAAGTTCTGTCAAGGAGAGGTTTGGTCACTTAATTGTGCGCCAATAAGAAGAAATCCTTATTGGAAAACCCCCTCTTTCCTGGGAACGACATTGTCGATTAATATTGTGAATTATAATAATGATGATAAAAAAAATTTTATCAGTATTATTAATGTAATAAAACAGAAAAGCTTTTTATATAAAATAGAATACTTTTATAAAGTTATTCGTTTTATTAGACTATAAATAGAATATATAATATTCTATCATACATAGTGTTTTGCATAGTAAAATCTTTTTATATAAAAGCAGAATACTTTTATAAAGTTATTTGTTTTATTAGACAATAATTAGAATATATTATATTTTATTATGCATAGTGTTGCATAGTGACTGCATAGTGTTTTGCATAGTAAAATCTTTTTATATAAAATAGGATACTTTTATAAAGTTATTCATTTTATTAGATTATAAATAGAATATATTATATTAAAAAGATTTATGCTTTAAATATAGACCGTCTGATTAAAGTAAATCAATCTGGACCGTTCATGAATTAGTTACTATGCAGTCCATTCTTCTATAAATAGAAGCTCATTCTTTCATTATTTCTTACGAATTCTGTAAAGCCCCCAAACTCGGGTACTTGAAACCCGAACTCGGTGCTTCACGATACCATTTCTATGAGCGAAATAATACTAATAATAATAACAATAATATAAATATCAAACTTATCTTAAATTTATCAAAGTCTAATCTCAATTATGCAACCTTTACTATAATTCTTTACATGATATATAATACATATCATTGTCTATATATTGTCTAACTATTACAAAAGATACCATTAAATATGTTCTGTTTGCTTTCCTTTTCACTTGTTCTTGTCTGAACCTTCGAGTTGGTCATGCCTAGCTGAAAACATTTAAATTTAAGCAAGGGTGAGCATTTGGGTGCCCAGCAAGTAATAACAATTATGAATATAATTAGCTGAAAGAAATAAATGTTTTCTTTGTACATCACTTCTACAACGAATTTATAGTTGTGAAGTAAACCTGAACCAAACAATAACAACATAACAATTCTATCTCAAATTTTTGAAACTACGTATAGACTATATATATAGGGTAGTCGACATACTATGAACATTGTTTTTAGTTTTCGCTAAGGTTTAGTAGAACTTCATCTGCAAATCGTCATAACTTACGCAAGTTAGGTTGTACTTTCCATGGGCCTGTGATTGATCAATACTACATTACAAGAACGATATGATCGTTTCACTTGTCTCTGCCTTGGCGCATAAAAAGTTTTCCGTGATCGGGATGTTCATACTTTAGATGGAATCGAACCAAAACAATTTGATTTGGATACAAAATTTTTTAACTTATTCAACGATATTTCTGAATTTATGTCTAGCTGGGTCAAATAGCTTAGATGGCTTTATATATATATATATATATATATATATATATATATCAACATGTGATTAAATACAATGATTATCCAAGTGGGGACACTTGTGTAACCATGTTCGTAAATTAACTAATGTAATATATATCTCGAATTACCATATACTAACATGTTGATAAACAATGATCGGATATAGAATATATCACAATAAGGTTAATAATATAGCATAATAATAATATAATTTAAAACTTCTTACTCATGTCCATTCGATAAAGGAAATGCAAAGGTAAGAGACTTACACGATCTTGTGACTTATAGTTCGTAACTTAGTTATATCTTTATATAACACCTATCAGTAATAAGATCATTTGATCTATTAGAATAACATACTATAACACATAGCACTGCTTATTGGAGTCAGCACATAACCTAATCACATTGTCACATATATTCCACAACCATTAAATCACAAATAAACACATATCTAATCAAATTATCTAAGTCCAAATCAATTTCTGAAACATGTCGGTCTACCGACAACTTCATCGAGTAATTATCGAGTCTAAGACTCTATCCTGTTGCTCAATATCTGTAAGTATTAGTCATATTATTTTTAAATGACTTATAATAGTTTTTAAACATTTATTATAATTTATCACGAATTTTCAAACACCGGAATCATTATTAAATGATTTAAATATTAAATAATTCTATTATCATTAATATTTAATTAATATTAAGCTATTAATGAAACCATTGCCAAAATATTAAAGTTATTTATAATAACTTAAAATACTTTTAAAGTATTAATATTATCTTTAAATGATTTTTAAAAGAATTAAAATCATTTTAAATAATTATCATTAATATTAAAGTATTAATGTATTACTTATCAAAATATTAAAAGTGCTTAATCATAACTTAAAATATTTTTAATTCATTAAATGATTTTAAATGATTTTTAAATAAATAAAACCATTTTAAAAATATTTATTTAATATAATTATTTAATAAACTTAATATCATTTATTATTAAATTAATATCATTAATATTAAATTATTAATGAAATTATCCTTTAAATATTAAAAGTTATATTTTATAACTTAAAATATCTTTAAACACTTTATTTTCATTTTAAATGTTTTTATAATAATAAAATTATTTTTAAACTAATTTATTTAATATAATTATTAAATAATTCTAATATCATTAATAGTAAATAATTAATGAAATTTACCTTTAAATATGGAAAATTATATTTTATATCTTAAAATATTTTTAAACTATTTATTTTCATTTAAAATGATTTTTCTAATATTAAAAGTCATTTTTAAACTAATTTATTTAATATAATTATTAAATAAATTTAATATCATTAAAATATTAATATTTTTCATGACAAAATATCAAAAGTTATATTTATAACTTAAAATACTTTTATAACCTTTAAATCATTTTTCTATAATTTTTAAATCATTAATTCTATTTATCATAATTTATTTAATATATTAAATAAATAACTTAATTATCATTAATATTAATTAATTAATGAAATTTAATTATTAGTTATCAAAATATTAAAATTTTTTTATACCATAATATAATTTTAAATTACTTTTCATGTATTAAAATTATTTTTAAATATTTTATTTAATATTATAATTAAATAAATTAAATACTTTTAATATTCCAAAAATATTAAATATTTATGAAATATATTCAAAATAATTAAAAACTAATTTTCGGATTTTAAATTAATTTGTAATAATTTATTTGGTATTTTTAATAATTAAAAACTATTTTTCTATTTATTTAATTAAAATAATTAATTTTCAAAAATTAAATTAATTAAAATAAACTGTTTGTCGCTAAAGACCACCTATAGTGACAGAACTGTCGCTATAGGTGTTCTTCATGCAAACCCAGAAATTCATCGACAATCACCGAGTAGGCACGTTTGACCACCAATAATTGTTATTCTGTGATGGTTGTTGGAACACTAAAGGCCAGATGTTGTAGTACTCATGTAAAAGAACAAGATCCAACAACAAATAAAGCTATAAAAAGAACTAACTGCAAGCTAGAAGCCTTCAAAGAGACTGTCAGACGTGTTCTTCATTTCTGGGTTACCCAGAAATGAAGAACGATTCGATCGCCTTTACTTTGAAATTTGCTTCTAACGCGTGATTCTAGTAATGGTTTAGTGATTTATAAGCTTCAGTATGTAGCCAACATGTACAGCTACAGATCCATTACATAAAATCGATAAAACAACAACAAAATCAAAATATACATGCTGGTCAAACCTTACTGGAAAAATGTCCCATGAAGGTTCTGGGTTTCCCAGAAACCTTCATAAGGCAAAACGGTCAACGTACTTTGACCAGGGCTAACTTCGATCTTGTTCATGTTCTGGGTAATATAAAAGCATGTATGTGTAGTACTAACGTCAGGTTACAATAACAAAACAACAACTTGGCCAAAACATCAAAACGCAGCAAGATCAGAAGCTTTGAAAACCTTGTCAGAGACACCTGGGAAATCTGGGCTGTCCAGATTTCCAGTTTTCGTGGTCGGTCAACTGACTTTGACCACGATTATCTTACAACCTATGCATGATCTGGTCCTACTAAAAGTTTTAGAACATAGATCTCACAGCATACAACAAGATCCAACATTGAAACAACAAAAACACGTAACGACTAAAGATTTATGAGGTCTAACATTTGACTGTCAGACCCAAAAACAACATTTTCCAGATTTCGAAAATTTTCAAATTCATGCACTTTGATGTTATTGATCCATCAACTACCAACCCAGATCAACTATATGGACTCCAAACAACATGTTTAATACAAAAAAATTAACATCTAACAAAGGATCATTGGACAGAATTCGAATTAGGGTTTAATACCTTTCTAAGAACATTTTTGATTCTAGCTTCCTGATCTGGTATTGGTCTACGTGGGGCTGGTCTTGGGAACTGATCTAGCAAATATTTTTGTGGGTTTAGAGAGAGATGGTCTTGGTGAAGTGTATGAGCACAAATGAGCAAATATGTGCACTTTTCTCTCTCCTAACCTATTTATAATTCTTAGATGCAATGAATCTAACTTGCAAGGTGTCAAAGAGGATAAGCTTGGATGAGTTTTAGGGCATGTGCTATAATCTAGGGTGATGACTTGACAAGATATGGAAAGATTTGCAAGAAACCTATTAAAAATAAATCCAAAAAGGGTATTTTAGTAAACTAATAAAACATTTTAAGGGTATTCTTGTCCATGACACTTGAATCTAGGTTTTAATCAATAGATTTTAAACCTTAAGGTTTCCCAAATAATTTCTAGGGTTTGAAAAATTAAGATTAAAGTTTAATAAAATTTTAATTAGAACTTACTAAATAAAATTAGGGGTTTAATACAAAATTTGGGGTTTTAAAAAAAATACCTAGGGTTTCTTGATATTATTAGGTTTCCCCAAATTATGAATTAGGGTTTCCTATTTAACATTATAATTTACTAAAATAATAATTAGGGTTACCATTTTAGCAATTTAGGTTTCAAATTGGAAATCAGGGTTTCTAATTTACAATTAGGGTTTCTAGACAATAATTAGGGCTTACCTAATTAGTATAATATAATAATGGTCATAAATCACGTACCACTAATTCCTACCACTCGCAACCTCCGATTTGAGTTTCAAGTTAGGGTTTATCGAATTATAGCAACGGTTTTGACATGCCACAACATAATTGACCAATCATTATCTGTGCGTACATATAGTACATATTTATAGCACTGTAAACTCAAAAATTAATATTATATTATTATTCTCATTCATTAATAAAAATCTAAAACTAGGGTTTGGATTCCATATCTAATTTATCTTTCATATTTAACATTATTAATTAAGTTAAAATAATTAACTTAATTAATTTAGCATAAATTCATATAATAAAATATATTATTTTAATAATTCTAAAAATCATTTCATACATTATTTAAATAATATATAATCATATTTTCATAGAAAATAAATAATAAAAACATTTCTACTATAAAATTAATTATTATAAGAATATAGTTTATAATATGCAATAATTCTAAAATAAAATTATTTGTAAACATTCATGTAATAAATATATTTTTATTTATTATATAATTACATACACACATTATCTTGTACAAATTCTCATCCTTAAAAAAAATAAAAAAATTATACGCAAAATTTCTGATTTAATTATATAGAAAATATCAGGTTGTTACAAATTCACTGAAACTCTAGAGAGAGAAACTATAGAGAGAGTTCTTCTTCTATAATCTTGTGCGTATTTCTTTAGAGTTTAAGAAAGCTTTGAGCGTAGTGCAAGTTTTCTTCGAGTATATCATCGCCCTACCAGTCGGAATACTCTTCTGTTACGGTAATGGATATTATTTGTTGTACTCGTAAGGAGTATTATTTCTTTTGTATTCATGAAGAGAACTTCTGTTATTCCATTTTTTATTATTCATTGGAATAACTCAGATATCTGTGAGGCTACCCTATACTTGGTGAAATTCTTACATCATTCCATTCTTTATTATTATGTTGGAATAACTTGTCATGCAAATCTTGCATACATGGTGAAATTCTTAGTTATTCCATTCTTTATTATACATTTGGAACATCACATGCGTGCGTTTATGCATGACACGGTTACATTGTTTATTATTACATTGGAATAATATCACATGCGTGCGTCTACATGACTGGTTCCATTATTTATTATTACATTGGAATATCACATGCATGCGTTTAAGCATGACTGGTTCGATTATTTATTATTATGTTGGAATAACCTATCTGTGTGGTCTATCGCATGCCTGGTGATTTCTTTTGTTATTCCATTGTTTATTATACTCAGTTGGTTAAAGTTTTGACTCCTATACTCCATGAAATTAGTGGAATATCCTTGATATTTGCGTTTTATCCAGTATCTTTTCATGAAAATATTCTTCTGAGCATTCTTGAATTTTACTCCACAAAGAAGTATCATGTTGACAATTTGGACGTTATTGGTTCCTGGATAAACTAATTCTTGAACTTGTTTTATTGAATTCTTATATCATTTTCATCATCCTCATGTTTATATTATGTTGAAAGTCATCTGTGGCCTGTAGTCCATAGATGGACTTGGTATGATTATGACCGAGGATTATTGATTTGTAATCATGGGTAGTAATGTTACAAATGATGTAGAAAAAGTCCTCATTGGCCCGTAGTGCATTGATGGACAGTTGTTGGCATGATCATGACTATTGATGAATACACGAATATCCTTGGCCTGTAGTCTATACCTTATTTGATACCGGTTCTACCCAATCTTTTATTTCTCCTACTTGCGCTCAAAGATTAAATTTGACTCCGGAGAAATTAGACTTTGACTTATCTTTGGAAACTCCGTTGGGAGAAACCTTCATTACATCCACGGTTTATAAGTCTTGTTTGATTCAAATCGATAACCACACATTACTTGTCGATCTTATTTCTTTAAAAATACTTGCGTTTGACGTAATTCTAGGGATTGATTGGTTAACTACTCATCATGCAAAAATTGATTGTTTTCGTAAGGTTGTTAGTTTTCATATTCCTAATCAACCTATTATGCGAATTCAAGCGACCAAACCATTAAAATCAATCATGGTCATTTCAAGCCATAAAGCTATTCGTTTATTGAAAAACGGATGTCAAGTTTTCTTAGCTCACGTCACAGATTTGAACAAAAAAATGTCTGATTTGAATGATATTTCTATTGTTAATAATTTTCCTGACGTATTCCCTGAAGAACTTCATGGCCTACCCCCAGAGCGTGAAATTGAATTTTGTATCGACCTTGAACCCAGTACAAAACCCATTTCCAAAGCCCCATATCGAATGGCTCCTATTTAACCCAGGAGTTAAAGACCCAATTGCGAGGAATTGTTAGACATTGGTTTTATTAAGTCAAGTCGTCTCCTTGGGGTGCTCATGTTCTATTCGTGAAGAAGAAAGATGGGAGTATGCAACTTTGTATTGATTATCGGGAGTTGAATCATGTCACCATCAAAAATAGGTACCCATTGCCACGTATTGATGACTTGTTTGACCAGTTGCAAGGAGCGAAATTCTTTTCAAAGATTGATCTTCGTTCCGTATATCACCAATTGAAGATTAGAACAGATGACATTCCAAAGGTGACTTTCAGAACTCGGTACGGGCATTATGAATTCCTAGTCATGTCCTTTGGATTGACTAATGCTCCTGCTGCCTTCATGGATAAAATGAACCGAGTATTCAAAGAATATTTGAATCACTTTGTGGTCGTCTTTATTGATGACATCCTTATTTATTCCAAAAGCCGTGAAGATCATGAGCAACACTTGAAATTTGGTACTCCAAAAAGCCGTGAATATAAGCTTTATGCCAAGTTGAAGAAATGCGAGTTACGGCGAGGAAGTAGCATTCCTTAGGCACGTAGTATCAAGCCATGGAATATCATTGACCCGATGAAAATTGAAGCAATTCAAAATTTGGGAGCAACCTAAATCGATGGATTGAAGTACGTAGCTTTCTCGGTTTAGTGATTATTATCGGAGATTCGTGGAAGGATTTTCTCGAATCGCTACTCCATTCTTCACTAACTTCGGAAGATACAAAGTTCGGTTGGAGCGGAGAATGTTAGAAGAGTTTTCAAGAACTCAAGAGGAGACTTATTTCAGCACCTGTTCTAACAATACCATATGGCTCGGAGGGATTTGTCATCTACAGTGATGCTTCGTGCAAAGGGTTGGGATGTGTTCTCATGCAACATGGGAAAGTCATAGCCTATGCCTCAAGACAACTCAAAGAATATGAGAGGAATTATCCTACTCATGATCTAGAGTTGGCAGCTATTGTCTTCGCACTTAAAATTTAGAGGCATTATTTGTATGGGGAGAAAGTGGAGATCTTTACGGATCATAAAAGCCTCAAATATTTATTCACTCAAAAGGAACTCAACATGCGACAACGACGTTGGCTTGAACTGTTGAAAGATTATGATCATACCATCCAATATCATCCTGGAAAAGTGTTGCCTCTTTTTTACAACTAACAAAAGAGCTCTAACTCATGCAAGCATACATGCGTCAACAAGTAATACAGAGCAAGTAAAGTATCGATCCCACAGAGAAAGTTGTTTAACCTAAACTACCATTCATTAATTAAATCACTATATTTATATGCTCACACTAAAGATTAAACTTGGTTGATTCTTGAATTGCAAATAACAACTAAAATAATATAAAAGATATAATAAATGATATTGGAATTAATGGGATTCTAACTTCATTTACTATTTCATTCAATCGCCACTATCATGCCTGACTTGTTCCAAAGATGATAGACTCTATGTAATCATCAATATAACCAACATCATTATATGTCTATGTGAAATTGCAACTATATTGATTTTAAGTTCAAGCCCTTATCTTAACTTATACGGTGAAACAGTATATGTCTATCTGGTTCACGAAATACATAAGCCATATAACATGAATTTCTATATCACGTATACTATCATGATTCTGATCCATATTTGCATGTTCATTATCAATTCCATACAAATACTGAAACGAATGGTGATCAAGCATTCATGCATGCAAAAAAATCATGACAGACATCCATAATGATATACAAAACAACCCAACATTTAAGTATGCAATCAAACTACATAATAAAATCCGTTAGAATCCCATAATGAAGTTTAGTTCATGACTGAACCAAAATCTATTATGGGATCAAAGTTAAACATGATCAATAAGCAACAATTGAAAGCGGAAAGATGAAACTATCAAACCCAATTGCTGAATACACATCAATATTCAATTCTCATAAGATTCCAGCAAAAACTAGTATTCATAATCCGCTCTCGTAGAGAAATCCCAAGAAGGAGTGGAAAGTAGAGTTATAGCCTCCTTCTCCGTTGGAATCCTTTCTAGGGAGTAAAACCCTAATTACGATGTAAAGTTACGTGAAAACTAATAAAAATGTCGAATGATACCCTTGACACCAGTCAGGAATCGTTTTAAATCAATTACAACCTTTAAAATTCGGAAATAAAATAAAACACATCACCAGCATCAAACATCACGCGCGGCTGCGCGCTCTTCTAGCATGACAATCTCGCGGTCGCGAATGTTACATTGCTGCTCTGTAGCCTTGCAGTCTGCAAGCGCTCCATAAGCTTGTCTATCTCGCGACGCGATGAGACTGCGATAACATCCAAGATGCGGATGGGTGATGTGCGCGGTAGCAGCGCGTTCTTTAAAATTTGTTTCTGGCGGCTTGAAATCTACAGTGTCTGGTTTCGTTTTCCCTCACTGCTTTGCTTGCTCAGGTTATGCTCTATTTCCTTGCACCAATGCACCTTCATGCCATGCATATCCCATCCTTTTACCTCATTTCAAGCATCCATTTGCTTTATGCTCCAAATCACCACCAAAATAGGCCGATTCCTGCACTTATTCACCAAAAGGGGTTTTAAGAACGTGTAATGCAAATTAACACGAAATGGAACTAAACTACGCTAAAATGTACTTGAGATGGGCATAGTTCGCATGAATTGTTACTCCATAAGTAGGTAAAAATCCTACTTATCAAATACCCCCAAACTTG
The DNA here is from genome assembly GCA_020205615.1 of Panax quinquefolius. Classification (NCBI taxonomy): domain Eukaryota; kingdom Viridiplantae; phylum Streptophyta; class Magnoliopsida; order Apiales; family Araliaceae; genus Panax; species Panax quinquefolius. The sequence continues at coordinate 48,400,045 of CM035164.1, forward strand.
AACCATTGCTTGCCCTCAAACAATGCATACTAATGAATAATGAAAGATGCAACTACATTACTATGCACTTAATTCTCACATTGTCCCAACCATTATAGGCATTCAGTCCAATTTGCCTCAGCGAAGTTTTTCTAGATTTGAGAATACAAATTCAACCCAAACTACAGGCATAATGTCATATACGCAAATAATTCACCAATCTATATCTGAGATCTTTGTGTGTGTGTGTGTTGTGTTAGCCCAATACTTGATTTAGGTGTAGAATGCTCATGCTATCTTGCTCAAACCAAAAAAATTATAGCATAAATCAAGACATATGTTTATATATGCGACATGAACTATTCCAACATCTTAAAATAAACTAAGGTTCAACAATGAGTTTATCTGCTTTATTCTACTCACGAGGACGAATTTTGCTCTTTCTCGTGGTGTTTATTGCTATCTTTATTTTCTTTCTTTTTCTATATGACTGTGCAATGTCTTACTCCATTAGGCACACTGCTACCCCTTAGCAATCTTTCGACCAATGACTCCCAGACCATGAAAGACCTTAGGGCGCTAGGTGTAGAGACAATCCCATTGGGCGTACTAACTGAAGTAGCCAGGGCCCCGAAATAAGACTATCCATGCTATTTCTACTTTTCTTTTTTTTTATATACAAAGATACCCATGTTTTCCCAGAGTTTAAAACTCGATGTTTTATACAGTCTCACAGCCACTTTTCACATATTTCTCTTTTTAACACTACATTTTTCCGTTGAGCAAAACACACGTGTTTCCTATACCTACAAGTTGTGACACCCCCAAAATTAGGTATACATCACCCATCTTGGGTCGCCAGATACATGGTACAGAATTCAAATACAACTTACTAATACAACTGTCGTGTACAATACGACAAAACCTAAACTGTGAGTTTGAATACAAATATCATCTACTAGAGATTATACAAACTCAAAAGGAGTCCTCATTACAATTATTATCACATTATTTTATAGAATAGTGAGGACTACTAATGCTATCCTCTGGACCATCACTCCGTTCCCCGACTCGTCCCAGCTATATTCTCATTTCCTGAAGAGTACAGTGAAAGGAAGGGTGAGCTCAACTAGCCCAGTAAAAATATTATGACTAAGATAATGCAGAATAAATTATCATTAGTCTCCAACAATGTTAAACTGATAAAATATAATAGACATCAAGTTTAACTGCAATGGAACAAACAATCCATTAAAAGAGTCAAGTAGAAAATAAAATCTACTATCTTTTATGATTAAAAAGGTTTTTCATCACTATTATTGCTAAGACTCAGCTTAAAAAATATTCCACATCATCGAATCACCCCTGCACTACGGCCAAGGATATTATTTAGTATCACGACCACAATTATCCATGCACTACGGGCCAAGAATATTTGTGTATTCATTAATGGTCATGATCATGCCAACAACTGTCCATCAATGCACTACGGGACAATGAGAACTTTTACCACATCATTTGTAATATTACGGTCATGATTACACCAAATAATCCCTGGTCATAATCATACCAAGTACATCTATGCACTACAGGCCATAGATGACTTTCAACAAAATATAAACATGAGGATGATGACAATGATATAAGAATTCAATAAAATAAGTTCAAGAATTATTTTATCCAGGAATTATTAACGTCCAAATTGTCAACATGATACTGTTTTGTAGAGTAAAATTCAAGAATGATCAGAAGAATATTTTCATGAAAAGATACTGGATCAAGAGCAAATATCAAGGATATTCTACTAATTTCATGGAGTATAGAAGTCAAATCTTTAACCAACTGAGTATAATAAAGAATGGAATAACAAAAGAAATCACCATGCATGCGGTACTTCGCATAGGCAAAGTTATTCAAGCAGAATAATAATAACGAAACCGAGTCGGGCAAAATTTGCTTTGGCGGGATGTTCAACAGAAGAATAAAAAAAGGCGGAACCGGTCCAGGTGTAAAACACAGAGCAGGATGTTCCAGCAGAATAATAATAAGATGGAACCGGTCGATTGTAAAACTCACAGAGACGGGATGTTCCAGCGGAATAATAATAAAAACGAGAACTAGGTTAGGTGTAAAACACACGCAGACGAGGATGTTCAATGAGAATAATAGAAGAATGTCACCAAGTATAGGGTGAACTGGCGTATCTGAGTTATTCAATGAGAATAATAAGAAATGGAATAGCAATGAGTTCTCTTCATGAATAAGAAAGAATAACACCCCTTACGAGTACAACAAATAATATTCCCTACCTTAAGAAGAAGAAATCTTTGGATATATAAGTAGTGAAGTAGCGAGAATACCTTCTTCTTTTCTCTCTATAGTTTTCTCTCTAGAGTTTCGGTGAATTCATAAGAAAATAATGAAGGAATGAGCTTCTATTTATAGGAAATGGAATGCATAGTAACTAATCCATGAACGGTCCAGATCGATTTACTTTAATCTGACGGTCCATATTTAAAACAAAATCTTTTAAATAAAATATAATATATTCTATTTATAATCTAATAAAATGAATAACTTTATAAAAGATTTTACTATGCAAACATTATGTAGGCATTATGCAAACACTATGCATAATAAAATATAATATATTCTAATTATTCTCTAATAAAATAGATAGCTTTATAAAAGTATTTTATTTTATATAAAAAATTTTACTATGCAAGACACTATGCAACACTATGCATAATAGAATATAATATATTCTATTTATAAAATAACTTTATAAAAGTATTCTATTTTATATAAAAAAAATTTCTGTATTATTACATTAATAATACCAACAAAACTGAGTGAGTTATCACATAAGCATCAATAATCAATACCGTGTGCTACTATGCAACCACGCGTATTACTGCACTTTTAACACCGGGTGTTTCAATAGTTAAAGGTAAAACTTCCGCCGTTATTTTCATAAAGTATTTTTGTCCTTTTCTTAATCCGACAATAATTTCATTGTGGGGTCCACCAATGATTGTGCCGTTGTACGAATATTCCTTGTTAAAACGAATATTCCCCGATCAATTGAATATTATATAACAACTTGGGTACTTTGCAAAATTTATAAATATTACCCACAACTATAACATTATATCAATTTCACTCCATAATATTCAAAAATAATATTTATAGAAAATTCATCTTTATTCAAAAAGTTGAGGTTTTACAATCTCCCCTTCTTATGAAATTTCACCCTTGAAATTAGGGTACGTACCTGGTATATTGAAGAGGTAAGGATACCTTGATTTCATTTCAGATTCTAACTCCCAAGTCGTTTCCTCAACATCGTGATTTCTCCACAAAAGTTTGACTTGAGGTATAACCTTGGGGCGTAGAATATATTCCTCCTTATCCAAGATTTTAACAGGAACCTCTTCATACGTCAAATCTTCCACTATTTCATCCGGTTCTAACTCAATAATGTGGTTCGGGTCTTCCAAATATTTACGTAACATGGATATGTGAAAAACGTTATGAACACGAGACATACTTGGCGGTAAAGCGAGTCTATAGGCCACAATTCCTACTCGATCAAGGATTAAAAATGGGCCGATGAATCGAGGATTAAGCTTTCCTCTCTTTCCAAATCTCGTAACTCCTTTCCATGGAGCAACACTTAACAACACATGATCTCCTATATTGAATTCCACGTCCTTTCGATGAAGACAGCATAACTCTTTTATCGATCTTGTGAGATTTTTATACGTTTCCGGATCGTTTGAATCTTTTCCATAGTCATACGTACCAACTCTGGTCCCAACAACGTTGCTTCACCCACCTCATCCCAGCATACTGGAGAATGACACTTTCTTCAATACAACGCTTCGAATGGAGCCATGCCAATACTTTCTTGATAACTATTGTTTTTGGAAAACTCCACCAATGGTAAGAACTTGTCCCAACTTCCCTTGAAATCAAGGACACAGAGTCTTAATAGATCTTCAAGAGTTTGAATAGTCCTCTCCATTTGTCCGTCAAATTCGAGGATGATATGCCGAGCTAAATCGTAAATCTGTGCCCATATCTTTTTGCAAACTAACCCAAAATCATGAAGTGAATCTTGGGTCTCGATCGAAACTATGGATCTTGGCATACCATGCAATCTTACAACCTCGTTTATGTACATCTGAGCAAGATGTTCAAGTGTATAAGTTTCTCGTATCGGTAAGAAATGAGCGGACTTGGTTAATCTATCAACAATGACCCAAATCGCATCTATACCTTGAGAAACTTTGGGAAGACCGATGCTTGAAATCCATGGTAATGTGCTCCCACTTCCATTACGGAATTTCAAGTGGTTGCAATGGACCTTTTGGTACTTGATGCTCGCCTTGACTTCGTTGACATATTAGACACCTTGAGATAAGCGCTATCTCTCTCTCTTCATATTGCCCCACCAAAATGTATGTCAAAGATCATGATACATTTTGGTACTCCCAGGATGGATTGCAAACGGTGTCTTGTGCGCCTCCATCATGATTTTATACTTTAAATCAGGGTCGTTAGGAACACAAAGTCTGGAGTTGACTCGAAGTATTCCTTCTTCATCGATTCTTGCTTCCGGCATCGCACCTTCTTGCACTTTCTTTCTCATACGCATCATCTCCGGATCTGTAACTTGAGCAGCTTTAATTTTATCAATTAAAGTCGGTTCTACTCATATATTTGCCATCATCACGTGTGTCCCTAGAGTCTTTATATCTGATAAGTGGATTTTATATACACTTATCCGGTATCTTTTACTTGAATTAGTTGCTTATATTTATGTGTCTTAGTTACTTTTCATCCATTTTGTGTTCATTTTGTAGGTTATACGTTTGGGAGCAGTGTGAGCGACTATTGGTAAGGAAAAGCAAATAAACGGAAAGAATAGCAAACCGGACATCATTTGGGCTTTCATGTTTACTTCATGTTCTTGGTTTGGAACTTAGCTTACATTGAAGAGCATTGTCTTAGTTTTCCAGAACATTTTGAATCATTCCAATCAGAGTTCGGATGCAAGAGTTATAATCGTTGTACCAACGGAAGTCGAACGTCAAGGTTTTGGGTGGTCATTTACACAGCAGTCACTTCAGATCCAATTTGAGTATAGTTCCAGACCTTATTAATGAAAGTTGTAGATCTACTTCTCCTCTTTCCGAATCATCTTGAATCATCGAAATCGGAGTTCGGACGAAGAAGTTATGGCCATTTTCCCAAAGGACGTCGGAGCAGAAAATGTCAGAACATGTGGTAGCACCGGGGCACCCATTTTTGGCCTATGCCTAGCGCCGAAGTGACTGGGGAGCAGAGTTTGAGTGCCGTGCTCAGTGCTGGGGCACTGGGGAAGGGCTTGGTGATGGCCTGGATGCGGTTTTGGCGAATTTTGACACCTTTTTGACTCCAAATAGGATTGGGTTTGTTTCTAAGCTAAAAATTGGACTTGTAACCTATAAATATATGATGTAAGGCATAAAATAAAGGGCGGATTACATAGCTTAGCTTAGATAAAACACTCCATTAGATTAGAATATAAACCCTAGTTCTTAATTAGCCATTGGAGATTGAAGCAAATTGAAGAACACTGAAGATCAAGAGCAGGAGCAAGAGGGGAGCATCAAATTTGCTGACAATAGATTCTATTCTCTTCTCTTATCATACTTTTATCTTTTAATGTGTATTCAATTGTGGATTCTTGGTTTTAATTCATTAATTATGAACTAGCTCTTTTGTTAAGATTTTAATTGAACCTTTTATGGCTATAAATTAGTTATTCATTATATTCCAATTATTTGTGTCAAATTGAGTTGTTTATCTTGCCTTATGCTTATTGATTAATTATCTGATCAGTAATTACCTTGTTACTCTAGAAGGAATTGGGAAAGGAATTCTAGGGTTAGAACTGGGCATGATGACATGTGACTTAGTTATTTGCACAGTGAATAATTAGGTTTGTGAATAGAATGAGAATATCTATTTACCGCATGTAACACATAAGGAATTGGGATTGTAAAGAGTTTAATTTAATTGTTTTGCATAGGGATATAGCAAAATTAACTTGGATTAAATAGAAGGCAAATGATCACTTGAGAAAGGGCTTTTGGCGTTTGAGAATTCCTATTAACAATTCAATAGACATAATAATTGGGATAATTGGATAATTGGTTTATAGTTCATAATTGGGGATATTGGAGTCTTAGCCTTTATTTATTTGAATTCATTTACAAAGTAACCTAGTTTTAATTGGTTAATTTAGTTTTCTTAATTAGAAAAATCACGATTTGAGATTGTTTAAATAAAATTAGTTTGGTTAAGAATTAGTACTTGGTGATTTTTATTAAATAATTCCTCGTGGGAACGATACTTTTCTTATCACTTTATTACTTGTTGACCGTGTATACTTGCACGTATTCATTGATTACGAAATTGATCAACAATCTCTATCTCCATCCTTTGCAAGTCATACAAAATGGGCCTTTCTGGCGACAATATTGCACTTTTCGTGCCGCATATGATCTTACTACTCAATCGTCGCCTACCGTGTTCGCTTTTCCAAGATGGTATTGGATAGTATGATCATAATCTTTCAATGATTCAAGCCAGCGTCGTTGTCGCGTGTTGAGTTCCTTTTGAGTGAAGAAATATTTGAGGCTTTTATGATGCGTAAAGATCTCCACTTTCTCCCATACAAGTAATGCCTCCAAATCTTTAGTGCGAAGACAACAATTTGCCAACTCTAGATCACGAGTAGGATAATTCCTCTCACATTCTTTGAGTTGTCGTGAGGCATAGGCTATGACTTTCCCATGTTGCATGAGAACACATCCTAACCCTTTGCCCGAAGCATCACTGTAGATGACAAATCCCTCCGAACCAGATGGTATTGTCAGAACAGGTGTTGAAATGAGTCTCCTCTTGAGTTCTTGAAAACTCTTCTCACATTCCTTGCTTCAACCGAACTTTGTATCTTTAAAAGTCAATTTGAGTTAGTGGAGTAGCGCCGAGAAAACCCTTCAACGAATCTCCGATAATAACCCACTAAGCTAGAGAAAGCTACGTGCCGATCATTGATTTAAGTTGCTCCCAACTTTGAATAGCTTCAATCTTTCTTTGGGTCAACAGATATTCCATGACTTGATACCGGTGCCCAAGGAATGCTACTTCCTCGAGCCGAACTCGTATTTCTTCAACTTGGCATAAAGCTTATATTCACGAAGCTTTTGGAGTATCGACCTCAAGTGTTGTTCATGATCTTCACGGGTTTTGGAATATATGAGGATGTCATCAATAAAGACGCGACCACAAAGTGATCCAAATATTCCTTGAATACTCGGTTCATCATATCCATGAAGGCAAAGAGGAGCATTAGTCGATCCAAAGGACATGACTAGGAATTCATAATGCCCGTCTTATCGGAGTTAAAAGCCGTCTTTGGAATGTCATCGGTTCTAATCTTCAATTGGTGATATCCGGAGCGAAGATCAATCTTTGAAAAGAATTTGGCTCCTTGCAAATGTTGGTCAAACAGTCATCAATACATGGCAATGGGTATTTTATTTTTAATGGTGACATGATTTGACTCCCGATAATCAATACAAAGTCACATACTCCCATCTTTCTTCTTCACGAATAGAACAGGAGCACCCCAAGGAGAAGTACTAGGATGAATAAAGCCAATGTCTAACAATTCCTGCAGTTGAGTTTTTAACTCCTGAAGTTCAATAGGAGCCATTCGATATGGGGATTTAAAAATGGGTTTTGTACCGGGTTCAAGGTCGATACAAAATTTAATTTCACACTCTGGGGGTAGGCCAGGAAGTTCTTCAGGGAATACGTCAGGAAATTCATTAACAATAGAAATATTATTCAAAATCGACGTATTTTTGTTTAGATCTGTGACATGAGCTAAGAAAGCTTGACATCCATTTTTCAATAAATGAATAGCTTTATGGATTGAGATGACAGTGATTGATATTAATGGTTTGGTTGCATGAATTCACATAATAGGTCGATTAGGAATATGAAAGCTAACAACCTTACGAAAACAATCAATTTTTGCATTATGAGTAGTTAACCAATCAATCCCTAGAATTACATCAAATGTAAGTATTTTTAATACAATAAGATCGACAGGTAATGTGTGGGTACCAACTTGAACCAAACAAGACTTATAAACCGTGGATGTAATGAAGGTTTCTCCCATCGGAGTTTCTACAGATAAGTCAAAGTCTAATTCCTCCGGAATCAAATTTAATCATTGAGCGCAAGTAGGAGAAATTAGAGAATGGGTAGAACCGGTATCAAATAAAGTGTAGACTTCGCTAGAGTTTATGATAAGCTTACCCGTGATGACCTCATTCGGGTTCCTTGCTTTCTAGGAGGTCACAACAAACGCTCTCCTTGCACTCTGGCTTTGACTTTTACGGGAGCGCCTTTGGTGCCTCCATCCTATTTGAATTTGTCTTGATTGAGCGACAAAATCGGGCTAAGTGACCTTCTCTTCCACAATTATAACATGCTTTGGGATGGCACATGGCTTAATTTGGTGATGTGTCCCTCCCCCTCGCATTTGAAGCATATGATAGGTGGTCTTTCTCCTTCCTTAACAACGGGTCTTTGGTCTTGACGTCTTTCCATCATTGTTGAATCTCCTCTTCTTGAAATGTTCATTCTTATTGTTTTGGCCCTGATAACCACCGAAGTGGTTACCATTTCTGGCCTGTTGATTCCCTCCACGCTTGTTGTCACCGCTTCGATGACTGCTCTCACTAGTATTGTCATTTTGTCGGCTGCTCTCTTTTTGTTGCGTTGACTCGTTATCGCGCTCCACCAACTGAGCCCTATTTACAACATCTGAATACAAACACAGTTTATGAGAAATAAGATGTTGACGTATCTCCGGTTTTAAACCTCTTAAAAACATTCGCGCCATTCTCTCTTCATTATCCACCAAGTGGAATATAAGCGGGATAACTCGCAAATTTTGCCTCGTATTGCGACACGATCATATTATTTTGCTCCAATTTGATAAACTCCACCTCCTTCATGTGACGAATACTTTCGGGAAAGTATTTGTCGTTGAACAGCTCTTGGAACTTCTCCCAAGACATCTTCAGTACGTTAAGTTGAGTACGTTTCTTGATTCCCACCGATGTCGCCTCTCCGCGTAACATAAAGGCGGCAAAGGGAACCTTTTGCTCCTCGGAGCATCCCAAGACATCAAATATCTTAGTGATCTGCTTTATCCATGCTTCCGCCATAAGTGGATTTGGTTCTCCTTTAAACTCCGGTGGTCCCAACTCCTTGAACTGTTTAGCGGTGACCGCCCGAGAGTTTCCAGTGTTTCCACCTACATTTTGGACAGGAGCCGCTCTCGCCTGCTATTGCATGAATTGCATAAAGCCTCTGAACAATCCATCATTCATCATTTGGTCAGTGTTGTTGTTTGCATGAGGTTTGTCGCCTTCCTTATGCACATTCTCCTGATTATTGATATGTGGAGACTCAACGGTCTCTTGTGCTCCATTGCTATTCTCAACATTTTTGGATGTCATTTTCAGATACTTCCACAAAACAAAGGTTAATTGACATGAAACATAATATCTCTAAACTCTGACCAACCAATTTAAATACAAAATAAATTTAAGTAGGTCCTACTAGCGAAGAATTCCCGTCTCCCTCCTAGTTCTAGTCTCACATCTCGGCCGAGGATCATATCCCTAAGCTTTGATACTAAGCTGTGGCGCCCAAAATTAGGTATACATCACCCATCTTGGGTGCCGGATACATGGTATGTAATTCAAATACAACTTACTAATACAACTATTTGTGTACAATACGACAAAACATAAACTGTGAGTTTGAATACAAATATTATCTACTAGAGATTATACAAACTCAAAAGGAGTCCTCATTACAATTATTATCACACTATTTTACAGAATAGTGAGGACTACTAATGCTATCCTCTGGACCATCACTCCGTTCCCCAACTCATCCCAGTAATATTCTCATTTCCTGAAGAGAACAGTGAAAGGAAGGGTGAGCTCAACTAGCCCAGTAAGAAATATTATGACTAAGATAATGCAGAATAAATTATCATTAGTCTCCAACAATGTTAAGCGATAAAATATAATAGACATCAAGTTTAAGCTGCGGTGAACAAGCAATCCATTAAAAGAGTCAAGTAGAAAATAAAATCTACTATCTTTTATGATTAAAAAGGTTTTCATCATCTTTGTTATCATTTGAGACTCGACAATAAATATTCCATATCATCGAATCACCCTTACACTACTACGGCCGATATTCATTAGTATCACGACCACAATTATCCATGCACTACGGGCCGAGAATATTTGTGTATTCATTAATGGTCATGATCATGCCAACAAGCGTCCATTAATGCACTACGGGCCAATGAGAACTTTTACCACATCATTTGTAACATTACGGTCATGATTACACCTAATAATCCACAGTGGTCATAATCATACCAAGTCCATCTATGCACTTCTGAAGCCACGAGATGACTTTCAACAAAATATAAACATGAGGATGATGACAATGATATAAGAATTCAATAAAACAAGTTCAAGAATTATTTTATCCGGGAATTATTAACGTCCAAATTGTCAACATGATTACATTTTGTAGAGTAAAATTCAAGAATGATCGGAAGAATATTTCCATGAAAAGATCTTTGGATGAAGTGCAAATATCGAGGATATTTTACTAATTTCATGGAGTATAGAAGTCAAAACTTTAACCAACCGAGTATAATAAAGAATGGAATAACAAAAGAAATTACCATGCATGCGGTACTCCGCATAGACAGGTTATTCCAACAAAATAATAATAACGGAACCAGGTCAGGCAAAATTTGCACCAACACGATGTGCCAACAGAATAATAAAGAGCGGAACCATGTAAATTGTAAAACATCTGAGACATGATGTTCCAACGGAATAATAATAATAAGGCGGAACCCAGGTCGATTGTAAAACACACAAACAGGATGTTCAGCGGAATAATAATAAAGACAGAACCGTCAAATTAAAAAACACTTGAGCAGGATGTTCGATAGAATAATAGAAGAATGTCACCAAGTATAGGGTAGGATCAAGCATATCTGAGTTATTCCAACGAGAATAATAAGAAATGGAATAACAACAGTTCTCTTCATGAATAAGAAAGAATAACACCCCTTACCAGTACAACAAATAATATTCCCTACCTTAAGAAGAAGAGTACTAGATATATAAGTAGTGAAGTAGCAGAATACTTTCTTCTTTCTCTCTGTAGTTTATCTCTCTAGAGTTTCAATGAATTCGTAAGAAAATAATGAAGGAATGAGCTTCTATTTATAGGAAATGGAATGCATAGTAACTAATCCATGAACGGTCCAGATCGATTTACTTTAATCTGACGGCCCATATTTAAAGCAAAATCTTTTAAATAAAATATAATATATTCTATTTTTAATCTAATAAAACGAATAACTTTATAAAAGATTTTACTATGCAAACATTATGCAGGCAATATGCAAACACTATGCATAATAAAATATAATATATTCTAATTATTATCTAATAAAAGCAGATAGCTTTATAAAAAGTATTACATTTTTATATAAAAAGTTTTTACTATGCAAAAAACACTATGCGGAGACACTATACGCAACACTATGCATAATAGAATATAATATATTCTATTAATAGAATAACTTTATAAAAGTATTATGTTTTATATAAAAAGATTTTTACGTAATATTATATTAATAATACCAACAAAACCGAAAGTGACTTATCACGTAAGCATCAATAATTAATCTGAGTGTGCTACTATGTAACCACGTGTATTCTTATTTTTAACACAAGGTGTTTCAATAGTTAAAGGTAAAACTTCCCATAGTTATTTTTATAAAGTATTTTTGTCGTTTTCTCAATCAAATAATAATTTAGTTAATGGGGTCCACCGATGATTGTCTTGGTTGTCTACGAATATTCTCTGTTAAAACGAATATTCCCCGACCAATCGAATATTATATAACAACTTGTGTACTTTGCAAAATTTATAAATATTACCCACAATTATAACATTATATCAATTTCACTCCATAATATTCAAAAATAATATTTATAGAAAATTCATCTTTATTCAAAAAGTTGGGGTTTTACACAAGTGCTTGTGAACCCATTTGTGCAAACCGAGAGCATGTATACAGCATTATGAATTTCGTTGTATAAAACGTTATAACTCAACTCAAGTTATCCAAAATATTCAGAATTCATTTAAAAACTTCACTTTCATCATTGGCTAGACACATTTATTTTTTCTAAACGGCAAGGACTGTGAGGTAAGCAACATGCAAATATGTGCTAAAATGTAGAACTAAACATGCACATAAAAATTAAACTAATCATGCAGAACTAATAAAAAAAATTACTAACTACTACCTAATACCCCTAAACTTAAAATATTTAATGTCCCAATTCAATGAAGGTAAAAGGTATGAAAACTCCCCTAGTTATCGGTGGTGCCACCCCTCCCGGGTGGTGAGTCAGTGGTGGATATGGTCTTCTTTGTTCCAAAGCGAGGCCATTCCTATGTTGTTCCTTGTTTCATGAAATGCTTGGCTAGAGCCCTTGTGAGTCCGTCATAAATGTGCCCAAATTATAAATACATGGCATCGACCTTGCGCTCTAACCTTGGTAGTCGATCGCGCCGCCATAGTGGCTGCAGCGTGCGTGTGGACGGGCCCGCTTCATCATTTATGGGGTTGTTGTTCTGGAAAAATTGGATGAAGGATGAATCCAAGTCCGCGTGGATGCGGTACACCACCTTCCCAGTCTTCGAACTTTTCGATCGTGGCATGAGTAATGTCCTGGATTGGGTATTGCATCTGTGGTTGCCTCCCTGATTAGCATAAAGCATGGCTACCACAGATGCGTGTGGAATGTTCCCAACTATTGTTCCCCGTAAATAGCGTAGCATATTCTCGTGAATGAGATGACCAATGTCGATGTATTTTTCAGTGATTATGCCCCACAGAAGATGTGCCCTCTCCGCTGATATTTCGTGCTAATGGGCGGAAGGCAAGAGCATGGCACATATGAATAACTTCCACGCTTTTCCATAGCGATTTAGTCTTTGCGGTTTGGGAATAACCAATTTGTGTTGTGCCAACTTTATACGTCCATTTTGTACCCGGAACACATAACTCTGCAATGATCAGCTCCATGTCGGTCTCCAAATGAGCACCGGTTATCCAATTAGTAGCCCCCAATGGCGGTGCATCTGTAATTTTGAAAATTGATCGAATAGCACGGGGCCTGTAATTTACCTCGTTACCCCGAACCAAAGATATTCCGCTCATAGTAACCTTGGCATTGGCATAGAATTCACGAACTATGCTCATAGGACTGGGTATTGGAGTCACCGTCAGTCCACCCCAACCTCTCTCTCGAATCATGGCACACAGCTGACCATCCTGACTTGTCGACTTGAATCCTTGCTCCTTGACGAATGTTTTCGCTACAATGCGGTAGTACTCTTGTTGAGCTTCCAAATTAAGGAAATTTTCATGATCTACAATGTCAGCCTCTTGACTGCCCGCAGAGGATGAAGAAGACGACGCGATAGATCGTGCTCACTTAGGCCCCATTTGTATTTGCTAGTAATTGCACAGATTATATGATTGGGAAAGAAGAAAAGCTTGAAATTGATAGCTCTTACACTTGCTTCTGCACTCCCACATAAAAACCCTAGCTTTATAGCACTCTTGGAGAAGTTGAGGAGATATGGACTTTGAATGAGGAGAGAATCGTGGTTGATTGATTAAGAGATGTACAGGATGAAATTGTAACTGATGAAGAGATAGCGACGTGAGTTATGGAAAGGGAGAGAATTTCGCTTCTGTTGATATCCAAATGAGAGTCCAAATGGTCCCCAACTCTATTTTAAACCAGCCAAATCTGTCTTAACCCGGTGTCACGCGCGGCCACGAGCTTGTTTACTAAGATGGGGGCGCGGGCGCGAGACTTGCAGAATCATTTGGTGATTTTCTTTACTTGACGCGCGGGCGCGCGAGTTGTGGCTGCATGGGTTGCGCGGACGCGAGACTTGCAGAATGATTTGTTGTCTACTTTGGCTTGACGCGCGGGCGCGTTATTTTGTACTGACTATGCCTCGCGACCTCGCGATGCTGATATTTGCAATGTTAAACTTCATTTCCTGCGTGCCAATGGTGTTGTCCAGTGATGGTTCCTGCATAGATATTAACATATCGTGTTAAGGCATGACGTAGTTGTCTCATAACACTAACATTTTGCAATGATTCACACAGCAATTCTTGTTACACTCTTACGCACGACTAATAGTATCCAATTAAAAAGGAATTTGATATAACTGCTGAAATAACTCAAAATAAAATATTAAAAACTAAGCAAGGGAGAGAATAATAATAGGTTGCCTCCCATTCAGCGCTAAGTTATAGTCAATTAGCTTGACAGTCTCTGACTTCATGTCACCGTTGGAATGGCGGTGCTTTCCTTCGTGTTCTCTGTACCCTGAAATTTCATGACCTCATCCTGTAGGCACCAGTCCACCACGTCAACTAGAAAGCACTCTTCTTCATCCATTGGTAAACTGATTGCTTTAAAGACGTTGAAAGTAATCTCTTGATCCTAGACACGCATAGTAAGTTCACCTTTCTGCACATCTATTGACGTTCTGCCTGTGGCCAAAAAGGGCCTTCCCAATATTATTGGTATGCTTGTGTCCTCCTCGTAGTCTAAAATGATGAAATCAGCTGGGAAAATAAACTTGTCCACCTTTACCAACCCATCCTCAACAATTCCTCGCAGATATGTGATCGAGTTGTCAGCTAGCTGTAATGATATGTTTATCGACTTAGGATCCGGCAATCCCAACTGATTAAAAACTAACAAGGGCATCAAATTTATGTTTGCCCCAAGATCACATAAACACTTACTGAAGTTCAACTTTCTTATAGTACATGGAATTGTGAAACTGCCTGGATCCTTCAACTTTGGAGGTAATTTCTATTGAAGCACTACACTACATTCCTCTGTCAAGGCTACAGTCTCAAATTCATCTAATCTCCTCTTCCTTGACAATATACCCTTCATAAACTTGGCGTAGTTGGGCATTTGTTCCAATGCCTCGGCGAATGGTATGTTGATCTGCAGCTTTTTGAACACCTCCAAGAATTTACTGAACTATTTATCTTCCCTTTTCTTCATTAATCTCTGCAGATATGGAACCTGAATGTGCATTGGTGGTACTGGATTCTTAACTGTCTCCTCAGAGCCTGCTTTGTCTTTCTCTTCCTGCCGATCCCCAGATTTCTCCAAATTTTCCCGCTTTCGTTGGTTGGTTCCGCTTTCTGTGCGGTTGCGCTTCTCCTCAAGACATTCTCTTTGATGGTCGACGAGGTCTTTCCCAGATCTCAATGCAATCGTTTGGCATTGTTCCTTCCCTTCTCTTCTTGGATTTGTCTCCGTGTTACTTGGCAATGAGCCCTGGGGCGTGTTAGTAAGCATGTTTGCCATCTGCCCCATTTGAGTTTCCAGGTTCTTTATAGCCACTGCTTGGCTCTTGATTTTAACTTCTGTGTTTGCCATGTATTTCATCATCATCTCCTCCACTTCTGATTTCTTTTCTTGATGAGGTGCAGCTGGAGTGTGATTTTGTTGTTGTTGTTGAGAAAATCCTGGCGGAAAGGGTGGTCTAGGATTAAATTGCGGTTGCGCTGGCTGCGCCTGAAATTGATTATTTGGTTGAAACTGAGCTTGCTGATTCCCTTGATTATTCGACCAACTAAAATTTGGATGATTTCTGTTGTTGGGATGGTAGGTGTTCTGACATTGGCCTTGGTCTTTTCTGTAGTTGCTTAATCTGACCGATTTCGAACGGTGATAGCACATTGGTTAAAAGTGTGACCCCGCACAAATCTCACATATGTAGGCAACCGTCTTTACCTTTCCTTCCGCCAAAGTATCTATCTTCTTTGCCATAGCTGCCATCTGTGCTGATAGCTGAGTAATGGCATCAACTTCCAACACACCTGCAACTTTGGTTTGTGGCATTCAGGATGTAGGATTCTGAAAATCATTTGATGCCATTGTCTCAATAAGATCATAGGCTTCCTCATAGTTCTTTGCCCATAATGCACCTCCTACAGCTGCATCTACAATTGGTCTCGACTGCCATCCCAATCCATTAGAAAACATGTTAATTACCATCCAATCTGGCATACCGTGATGTGGGCACTTTCTCAACATTTCTTTATATCTCTCCCATGCTTTATGTAACGATTCGCCCTATTGTTGCTCAAATTGAGAGATAGTTGTCCTCATCTTTGCAGTCTTAGCCATTGGGAAAAACTTGGCTAAGAATTTTTGTGTTAAATCCTCCCATGTAGTTATAGATCCTGATTGCATAGAATGAAGCCAACTTTTTGCTTTATCCCTCAATGAAAATGGGAAAAACCTTAGTCGAATAGCATCCTCCATCACACCGTTGTATCTGAATGTATCACAAATTTCAATGAAACTCAATAGATGTTCATTCGGATCATCCGTAGCAGCACCCCCAAACTGAACTGTGTTTTGCACCATTTGAATAGTGCCAGTCTTGATCTCGAAGGTATTGGCTGCTATCGCTGGTCTGACTATGTTGGACTGTAGTCCGTTGATATTGGGCATGGAATATTCTTTCAGAGCTCGATGCTCCTCTCTTTGATCTTCTCCTTGTGCCTCAGCTGCCATGTTAGCTGTCGTGTTTTCCAACTATTCTTGCAAATTTCTACGTACACCCGCTTTCCAACCTCTCCTGTTTATATTATCCTAAACAGGTATTAACTCGGGGTTGGTTGATCGTCTGCGCATAAAAATTTATCCAAATTCCTAAAACAAAAACAAAAACTGAAATGAGATAAGACTAGAATTGTCTAAGTCATACAATATAGCTTAAAAGTAATGATAAATTACTAAATTAAACGCCTTTCCCCGGTAACGGCACCAAAAACTTGTTGCCTCTTTTTTACAACTAACAAAAGAACTCTAACTCATGCAAGCATACATGCGTCAACAAGTAATACAGAGCAAGTAAAGTATCGATCCCACAGAGAAAGTTGTTTAACCTAAACTACCATTCATTAATTAAATTACTATATTTATATGCTCACATTAAAGATTAAACTTGGTTGATTCTTGAATTGCAAATAACAACTAAAATAATATAAACGATATAATAAATGATATTGGAATTAATTGGATTCTAACTTCATTTACTATTTCATTCAATCACCACTATCATGCCTGACTTGTTCACATATCATAGGAAAGTAGCCAAGAGCACTAAAAGAGTATTGGCCATTTTTCAATGCACTAAGACCTACTTACACAGCATCCACAGATGATAGACTCTATGTAATCATCAATATACCCAACATCACTATATGTCTATGTGAAATTGCAACTATATTGATTTTAAGTTCAAGCCCTTATCTTAACTTATACGGTGAAACAGTATATGTCTATCTGGTTCACGAAATACATAAGCCATATAACACAGCCCTATATACGTATACTATCATGATTACAGTCCATATTTGCATGTTCATTGTCAATTCCATACAAATACTGAAACGAATGGTGATCGAGCATTCATGCATGCAAAACAATCATGACAAACATCCCATATGATATGCAAAACAACCCAGCATTTAAGTATGCAATCAAACTACATAATAAAATCCGTTAGAATCCTATAATGGAGTTTAGTTCATGACTGAACCAAAAGCCATTATGGGATCAAAGTTAAACATGATCAATAAGCAACAATTGAAAGAGGAAAGATGAAACTATCAAACCCAATTGCTGAATACACATACATATTCAATCCTCATAAGATTCCAACAAAAACTAGTATTCATAATCCGCTTTCGTAGAGAAATCCCAAGAAGGAGTGGAAAGTAGAGTTATAGCCTCCTTCTCCATTGGAATCCACTCTAGAGAGTAAAACCCTAATTATGATGTAAAGTTACGTGAAAACTAATAAAAATATCGAATGATACCCCTGACACCAGTCAGGAATCGTTTTAAATCAATTACAACCTTTAAAATTCGAAAATAAATAAAACACATCAAGAAGATCGTCGGACACGCATAGCAGCAGCCGCCGCTCTTCTAGCATGATAGTCTCGCGGTAGCGAATGAATGTTCGATTGCTATCGCAGCGGTAGCGTGCTCCATAAACTTATTCGTCTCGCGATCAGCGAGACTTGCGATAACATCCAAGATCCGGTGGGTGATCGCGTGGTACAGCGTTCTTAAAAATTTGTTTTTTGCTGAACCATGCGACTTGAAATCTGCGAGTCTGGTTTTCGTTTTCCTACTCTCTTTGCTTGATCCGTTATTCTCTATTTCCTTGCACCAATGCACCTTAATGCCATGCATATCCCATCCTTTTACCTCGTTTCAAGCATCCATTTGTTTTATGCTCCAAATCACCACCAAAACAGGCCGATTCCTGCACTTATTCATCAAAAGGAGTTTTAAGAACGTGCAATGCAAATTAACATGAAATGGAACTAAACTAGGCTAAAATGTACTTGAGATGGGCATAGTTCGCATGAATTGGTACTCCATAAGTAGGTAAAAATCCTACTTATCAAAAATCGAACGTGGTAGCTGACGCATTGAATAGAAGATCATATGCAAGTACGAGTGTGATATTGTCAATGTAAAGGCCCATTTTGTGTGACTTACAAAGGATGGAGATAGATTTAAAGACTCCAGAGACCCATGTGATGATGGCGAATATACGAGTAAAACATACTTTAATTGATAAAGTTAAAGCTGCTCAAGCTACAGACCCGGAGCTGATGCGTATGAGGAAGAAAGTGCATGAAGGTGCTATGCCTGAACCAAGAATCGATGAAGAAGGAATACTTCGAGTCAACTCCAGACTTTGTGTTCCTAACGACCCTGATTTAAAGTATAAAATCATGATGGAGGCGCACAACACACCGTTTGTAATCCATCCTGGGAGTACCAAAATGTATCATGATCTTCGTCATACATTTTGGTGGAGCAATATGAAGAGAGAGATAACGCTGTTTGTCTCAAGGTGTCTAACTTCTCAACGAGTCAAGGCGGAGCATCAAGTACCAAAAGGTCCATTGCAACCACTTGAAATTCCAGAATGGAAGTGGGAGCACATTACCATGAATTTCGTTACCGGTCTTCCTAAGGTTTCTCAAGGCATAGATGTGATTTGGGTCATTGTTGATAGATTGACCAAGTCTGCTCATTTCTTACCGATACGAAAAACTTATACACTTGAACGTCTTTCTCGTATGTACATAAACGAGGTTGTAAGATTGCATGATATGCCAGTATCCATAGTGTCTGATCGAGACCCATGTTTCACTTCACGATTTTGGGTTAGTTTTCAAAAAGCTATGGGCACGGATTTACGATTTAGCTCGGCATATCATCCTCAGACGGATGGACAGTCAGAGAGGACTATTCAAACTCTTGAAGATCTATTAAGACTCTGTGTCCTTGATTTCAAGGGAAGTTGGGACAAGTTCTTACCATTGGTGGAGTTTTCCTACAACGACAGTTATCAAGAAAGTATTGGCATGGCTCCATTCGAAGCGTTGTATGGAAGAAAGTGTCGTTCTCTAGTATGCTGGGATGAGGTGGGTGAAGCAACGTTGTTGGGACCGGAGTTAGTACGTATGACTACGGAAAAGATTCAAACGATCCGGCAAAATATAAAATCCTCACAAGATCGACAAAAGAGTTATGCGGATCTTCATCTAAAGGACGTGGAATTCGATATTGGAGAACATGTGTTGTTACGTGTTGCTCCATGGAAAGGAGTTATGAGATTTGGAAAGAGAGGAAAGCTCAATCCTCGATTCATTGGCCTATTTTTAATCCGTGATCGAGTAGGAACTGTGGCGTATAGACTCGCTTTATCGCCAAGTATGTCTCGTGTTCATAACATTTTTCACATATCCATGTTTCGTAAATATGTGAAAGACCCAAACCAAATTATTGTGTTAGAACCGGACGAAATAGCAGAAGATTTGACGTATGAAGAGGTTCCTCTGTTGGTTTGTAATATTCAAGAACGCAATCAAATTGCACAAAGTATGCGGAAATGTGGAAAATCAGAGTTTTAAAAATTTTACAAACCATATACCCGGATCACCCTTTATGCATAATTATTAATTAAACGAAAAAAGAAAGAACAAGAATCATACCCTTGAAGATCCGAGCTTCCTCAGGTACAAGTTCACCTCCAATCCTTTTCGCGTTCAACTTGAATCCACCGGGTTTGGTTCCTTCCTTTGATCAACGTTAGCCACCCAAGTGTTTGGCCTCTAGAGGTGATCCACCAAGGAAGAATAAGAATTCAAGAAGATGGGTATTTGGCTCAAACCCTAGTTTTCTATGTCTATAGAAAAGAACGTACTCTCCAACTTTTGGAATTGCGTATCGTTTGATATCTGATATAAGACTCCTCTTATACAGATATCAAGTAACCCTATTAAAAAAAATAAGGTATTATTTAATTAAACCCTTTTAATTAAAGGGGCTCCCTAATCTTATTAGGGATAATTAATTAAACTCCTTTAACTAATTTTCCTTCCTAATCCAATTAGAAATAAATGAGAGTACTTATATTAAATTAATTCCTAAACTCTTTTAGAAATTAAAATAATAATAATAATTGTAATAATATTAATAAGACTCCTCTTATTAATTTATATTTAATATTTCTAAAATATTAAATAATAAATATTAAGCTATTTAATTTATTCTATCACCATAGATTAAATTAAATATACATAATATATTATTACGATTATGCCATTAACTTCTTAAATAATTATTCTTTCCTTTTATGGTGTGACCCTTTAGGTTCTCCATATTAAAGGTTGTGAATAAATCAATTAGAACGATTCTAATCTTATTTAAATAAATAAATTAAACAATTAATTTATTTAAATAAATAATATTTATTCTACAATAGGGATAAGCCTCCCTAGCGATCAAGGACTTTCCGGATAATATAGATTTCAACATTAATCATAAAAGAACCTTTGAGTAAATAGTTACAGACAATTCAATCTTTCCACCATCAATGTCCCAATTAAATATAAGACATGGAATTCTTCACAAGTCTTATTTTATTTAATTATATGTATTTCGACTCTTAAATGCACAACTCAAATAATGCAAATTAGAAACTCCTTTCTAATTTCATTCAAATACTCGCCAAGGACTCTTTGGGTTGTCATTTATCGAATCACATAGGACATTTCTCTTCTTTTACTAGAAGTGGTAGATTCTTTATTGATCATATATTATCTCCATGCATACAACTTGTTATACCCAAGCATACCCTTTGATATACCCTAAGGGTCTTAAGGAATAAGTCAAAGTATAACTCATCATACACAAGATACTATGATGATCTCAAGTCCAAGGATTACTCAGACTACTATCACTCTGAGAATTCCTATCGAGCAAGTAAAACTCCATTAGGTATTCCTTAGCGAGCCAACGTTCAAAGTGAACTTATTCTCCAATAAGCACCTACATACTTGCTTTAGTGTCTCCACACAAATGATCATGAGATCAATCATCCTCACGAACGATAAGCAAGCAACGTATGTACCAATCTATCCGGATTCACTAATCCCAATTTAGTAATCCAACGATTGGGAACTATTTTAGTTTTAAGCTTTCTAAGAATTTAGATCTCATTAGAATGATCATCATCATTATTCTACAAGCATTGCTTAAAACTATGGGTTTATCACATATTATAAAACAGCATCATGTAGATAATTAAAAGCCTTTAATAAATTAATACTCTTTATTTAATAAATGAATAAGATTGTTACAAAGTATATGCTTTATCATCAAACATGATTGGCTTGTGTGCATACTACTTTCATCCTCTTCAAATCTTGGATAAGAAGGAACATATTCTACGCTCCAAGGCTATACCTCAATTCAAAGTTTTGTGGAGAAACCAGGATATTGAGGAAATGACCTGGGAGTTAGATTCTGAAATGAAATCAAGGTATCCTTACCTCTTCGACATACCAGGTACGTACCCTAATTTCGAGGGCGAAATTTCATAAGAAGGGGAGGTTGTAAGACCCCAACTTTTATGAATAAAGATGAATTTTCTATAAATAGCATTTTTGAATATTATGGAATGAATTTGATATAATGGTATAGTTGTGGGTAATATTTATAAATTTTGCAAAGTACGTAAGTTGTTATATAATAATCGATTGGTCGGGGAATATTCGTTTTAACACGAAATATTCGTACAACAGCACAATCATTGGTGGACCCCACAACGGAATTATTATCGGATTGAGAAAACCACAAAAATACTTTATGAAAATAACGGAGGAAGTTTTACCATTAACTGTTGAAACACACGGTGTTAAAGTACAAGAATGTCCAGCGTAGCACAAGAGATGTACTTACGGTATTGATTATTGATGCTTACGTGAGAAGTCATTCAGTTTTGTTCAATTATTGCTACAGTAATTGCTGCATAATATCTCACGTTATTTGATTCAATTATTGTCAATATTTTATATAGTATTAAATCAATAATTGAGATGACAAAGTTATTAATATTATTATTTGTAATATTAACGATGTCTAGAAGTTATGTCAACGAGAGGTTTGGTCACCTAATTGCGCGCCAATTGGGAGAAATCCTTATTGGAAAGCCCCCTCTTTCCTGGGAACGACCTGGTCGATTAATATTGTGAATTATAATAATGATGATAAATTTTTTTTATCAGTATTATTAATGTAATAAAATAGAAAAGTTTTTTATATAAAATAGAATACTTTTATAAAGTTATTCATTTTATTAGACTATAAATAGAATATATAATATTCTATCATGCATAGTGTTTTGCATAGTAAAATCTTTTTATATAAAACAGAATACTTTTATAAAGTTATTTATTTTATTAGACAATAATTAGAATATATTATATTTTTATTATGCATAGTGTTGCATAGTGCCTGCATAGTATTTTGCATAGTAAAATCTTTTTATATAAAACAGAATACTTTTATAAAGTTATTCATTTTATTAGATTATAAATAGAATATATTATATTTAAAAGATTTTGCTTTAAATATGGACCATCCGATTAAAGTAAATCAATCTGGACCGTTCATGAATTAGTTACTATGCAGTCCATTCTTCTATAAATAGAAGCTCATTCTTTCATTATTTCTTATGAATTCACTGAAACTCTAGAGAGAGAAACTATAGAGAGAGTTCTTCTTCTATAATCTTGAGCGTATTTCTTTAGAGTTTAAGAAAGCTTTGAGCGTAGTGCAAGTTTTCTTCGAGTATATACTCGCCCTAACAGTCGGAATACTCTTCTGTTACGATAAGGGATATTATTTGTTGTACTCGTAAGGGGTATTATTTCTTTTGTATTCATGAAGAGAACTTCTGTTATTCCATTCTTTATTATTACATTGGAATAACCTATATACTGGCTACCCTATACTTGGTGAAATTCTTGATTATTCCATTCTTTATTATTATGTTAGAATAACTCATCTATGCACGAGATCGCATATCGTGGTGAAATTCTTCATTATTCCATTCTTTATTATTCTGTTAGAACATCTTGTCTATGCGTTTATGCATGATCTGGTTCCATTGTTTATTATTCATTGGAATATATCGCTGTTTGTGCGTCACGCACGCATGACCGGTTCCATTATTTATTATTCATTGGAATATCACATGCGTGCGTTTACGCATTTGACCGTTCCGTTATTTATTATTACATTGGAATAACACGTGCATGCGGTCTATCGCATGCACGGTGATTTCGTTTGTTATTCCATTCTTTATTATACTCAGTTGGTTAAAGTTTGACTTCTATACTCCATGAAATTAGTGAAATATCCTTGATATTTGCGCTTCATCCAGTATCTTTTCATGGAAATATTCTTCTGAGTATTCTTGAATTTTACTCCACAAAGAAGTATCATGTTGACAATTTGGACGTTATTGGTTCCTGGATAAACTAATTCTTGAACTTGTTTTATTGAATTCTTATATCATTTTTATCATCCTCATGTTTATATTATGTTGAAAGTCATATGTGGCCTGTAGTGCATAGATGGACTTGGTATGATTATGAATGAGGATTATTGATTGTAATCATGGTAGTAATATTACAAATGATGTGGAAAAAGTCCTCATTGGCCCGTAGTGCATTGATGGATAGTTGTTGGCATGATCATGACCATTGATGAATACACGAATATCCTTGGCCTATAGTGCATGGATAATTTGTGGTCGTGATACTAATGAATATCCTTGGCAGTAGAGCAGGGATGATGTGGATTATTTATTAAGCTGAGTCTCAGCGATAAAGTAATGAAAAACCTTTTAAATCATAGAAGATAGTAGATTTTATTCTCTACTTAACTTTTCTAATGGATTGTTTGTTCATTGCAGCTTAAACTTGATGTTTGTTATATTTTATCGGTTTAACCTTCGTTGAAGGCTAATGATAATTTATTACGCATTATTTTAGTCATAATATTTCTTCTTTGGGCTAGTTGAGCTCACCCTTTTGCTTTCATTGTTTTCTTCAGGAAATGAGAACGTAGCAGGGACTAGTCGGGGAACGGAGTGACGGTCCAGATGATTACATTAGTAGTCCTCACTATTCTATGAAATAGTGTGATGATAAATGTATTGAGGAGTTATTTTGAGTTTGAATCACCGCCTGAAGACAATATTTGTATTAAAACTCACAAATTTCGTCATTATATTTAAAGTTGTATTTGTATTCTGTACCATGTATTTGGCGACTCAGAATAGGTGATGTATACCTATTTTGGGGGCGTCACAGTCTTAGGAAGTCCAGATCTCTAGTTATAAGTGGTCAAAGTACGTTGACCGAGCACAAAGTCTGTTCTGGGTTACCCAGAATTTTCCAGAATTTCTGACAAGTTTTGTTTGGCCTCTGATTTTGCAGTCGTTTGATTGTTTGGCCATTATTTTTGTTTTCATGTTGTAGAATGATAAGTATACTACATAGTAAAGACATTATATCACTTAGATAATAACCGGAATGAAAATTAATCACAGTCAAACTAGCGTTGACCAACTGACTGGATTCCATTTTTGGAAAACCCAGATTCTTCATGAGCGAGTTTTCTGTCAAGGGTTGATCGGCCTACATCTTCGGTTGATGTTGTTATTTGACTTATGTAGTGTTATGATAATGTTATATGACATTTATACTACGATCTGGTATCATAACATCACTTATAATATCACTA